>JZKD02S1911573.1:33303-47030 GCA_000966675.3 Picea glauca
TAGAATGACAAGACCAATAAGGATCCAATACAATGAAGTGAGAGGTAAAGAAATCCATGAGAGAGAATAAATAAGTCACCAATGTCTAAAGGAGGTACCATTAGGAATAAGGAGCAACATTGAAGCATTGAAGAAGATTTATGGGGTGATTGAAATCAACAAAGGTGTTGATTAATTGGGTTGGTTTTCATTGATCTCAATCCCTTGAAGCAAGTTCGGTAGCAAATTCCAGTAGCCCCAACAGTATTGTTAAGGGATTTTAGTTTGATTGATGTATAATGGTATGAAGTTTAATATATTTGCAGGTAAGACTATTCTAGATGGATATTACATGTCATGCCATTTTCAGTGATATGTGGAATGCCACATAACTCCTCACAGTTAAAGAGTTATGGCCTTGTGAAGTTGGAGAACCCTCATGAGTTATCTAGAAGGTCAAAGAAGTCAAATTTATTCTAGAAGCTCCTGGAAGAAATTGACTAGTCAAGTGAGTAAACTAGGAGTTAATCGTGGGTTAAGTTGTTGCAATAAGAAAATAATTAAAAATAAATTAGCTACAACTAGAAGTGGATAATTTACTATTTGTAGCAAAGTGGGTTAGAAGTGAACAAGTGGTTAGAATTGGGTTATCCCTAAAAGAAGGAAATTAGGTTAAGTTGGTTAGAACGTAACCCCTTATTATGAAGAAAATCTCTTTATCACCTAGGGTAAACCACAACAGACAGAATGACACACAAAAATCAACTCTAATCCCAAGTATGCTATATAAATGAAATACTAACAAGACAAGGTCAAGAGACTACCTTGTCTGAATGTTCAACGAAGACCACCATTGAGCATGCAACTCAAATCTTTATACCTGCAACTTACCCTCAACAACCAAGATATGCAAGCATATGGTGATGATTTATAATGTTAGCATATAAACTAGCATAATCCATTAACATTCATGAAAAATACACCCATGGAATAATAATTCAAATATTTGGAAGATATCAATTGGATGAGAAAAGAGTATTTCTATTAAAATAATCAACATGAGTATGTAGGTGACAAACTTCTGCAATGGAACATATCATAATCGAGAAACTAAGTCCCTCCAGTTGGGCCTCCACCACTTCAATCCTCCACCAACGGCAATTTCATATAAAAGAGACAATGAGGTTCTCCATCACAAAGAAGGAAGAGCTTGGGGGTTGAACAATGAGTTCAAACTTTCAAGGATAAAGGGATGCAGATTCAATGTGAAGTGAAATTTCTCCAGAGTATATTTGTTCTCAAAATTTGAATTCTCTCCCCCTCCAAGGCTTGGATATGGCTCAATTTATAGCCTTCAAGTGGAACTGAAGGGCCGATTCAAAGCGTTTCTAGTATATGGAAGGTCAAGGATCATGGATCTCGTGACATGACATGGAAACCCGACATAATTTTTAATTTTGAGCACCAAAACCGATGTACGTGGGTTGTAGTGGAGCAACCTGTATATACGCTTGTTTCCTAACTAGTAGGGCATGTAGATGTGAAAAAATGTGTTTTTTTTGCCTTGTAAGGTACAAAAGGGGACTTCAAGTCTGCATAAGGAAATGGAAAGGCCATCCAAGCAAGTTGCATGGGGTGAGGCAAAAATTTCTATAATATATTCCCCCTAATGTGTGAGGTCACAAGAGTATCTGCGATGGTCAAAATACATTATAATTCCCAGAAATGGAGTAATGGAGACTCAACTAGAAGTTCTAGTTACTCATGATAATATTACAATCTATAATGACTTTGTACACATGGCTACCAATTTGAATTACACTGCAGATTCATGTGGAAATATACCAAATAGTTGTTCATGGCCATGAATGGGCAATACAAAGTAGATACATGCAATAGGATGTCATAGTCATGAACAAGGGCCCAGTGGAAACCAATCTCAAAATCAATCTAAAGATATATGTATACAATGGAGTACAATATGATCTCCCATTATCATTGAAGTCATATAGGTACTGGTCCAATAAAAGATAGGAAAAGAAAAGGAATGTTGCTACTACATTGTGGATGTCTTCTACACTATCTGTCAAAGGTGCAAGTCTACATCATGTGAATAGAGGATACAATGAGGTTCTCAATCACAAAGAAGGAAGAGCTTGGGGGCTGAAGAATGATTCAGACTTTCAAGGATAAAGGGATGCAAACTCAGTGTGAAGTGAAATTTCTCCAAAGTATCTTGCTCTCAAATTTTTAATTATCTCCCCCTCCAAGGCTTGAATATGGATCAATTTATAGCCTTCAAGTGGAACTGAAGGGCCGAGTCAGATAGTTTCAAGTATATGGAAGGTCAAGGATCATGGATCTCGTGAAATGACATGGAAACCCAACATAATTTTTAATTTTGAGCACCAAACCTTATGTACACAGGTTGTAGTGCAGCAACCTTCGTATACGCTTGTTGCCTAACTAGTAGGGCGCGTATATGTGAAAAATGTGGCTTTTTGGCTCTAGAAGGTACAAAAGGGGACTTCAAGTATACATAAGGAAATGGAAAGGCCATCCAAGCAAGTTGGGAGGCAAAATTTTCTATAACACTCCTTGAGGAAGCTACATGGAAGTATAAATAAGAGAGAAAGGCTCTCCTATTAGCACCTATTGAGCACATTGAATATCTATTACTGTTTAAGGTTTATTGCAGGTACTCATTGATATATCTGAAGTTTCACAATTATGAGGTAGCATGAAGGGTTGATAGAGAAAGTTTCAGAATTACAGAAAACACTAAAAAAACCCTAGTTTTTTAGGTGTACGCGGGCTACAATGGAGTAGGGAACGTATGTACATGGGATATAGTGGAGCAGGGCACATATGTACACGGGCTACAGTGGAGTGGGGCACGTATGTACGCGAGCTAGAAGTATAATAGGGCGCGTACATGGGGGTAAAGCCTAAAAACTTGAGAAGATGAATATGTTGGGTCTTTAAAGTATGAAAGCAAGCTCCCATGAAGGTCTGCAGTGATCAGGTACATCAGATCTATCTACTAGTTCAAAAGGTATGTCTTATTTCTATGAGTAGTTGGATTTTGTTGTATACATGAGAAATGGTTATGGGGGTTTGAGGATTTTCCCTAGAAAGATAGTTGGCTACATGGGACTTTCTGTATAAGTCATATCTATAGAAATATAGTGTTGTTATAATCAATATTTATCATTGATACATATTGTTAGAGTTGAGACACATCTTGTATTTCTTGGCATATGGTTAAGGGGTTTTGGGGTACATGGTTGAGAGATTGTATTTGTGAAGTGGTTGATCTATTAAGAGGTTATATAACAAAAATGGTTCGATGTCTAGTTCATGTGAGGTTTATTATACGTGTTCATGATTATACACACTTGTATGGCACATGACTAGAGAGATATAGATGCATTCGTTCAAAGGATATGTATGAGGATATATGCACAAGGCACAGTTATAGTTTGGACACGGTAACAGGTTGAAGGTTGATATGACAGAGGTTGAAGAGGGTCAGAGTTTTCAGAGAGAGAAAATCCTAGTTTTCAGAAGGCATACGCAGGCTGCAGTATAGATAGGTCATGTACATACATAGGATGCAGTATAGATAGGGCATGTACATACGTGTGATGCAGAACAGATAGGTCATGTATCTGTTGTTTTTGGTTGGTACAGGCTCAGTTGAGGTACATGTTGATTACAAGGCAGTGGTACAGGTTGGCTACAAGTCAGTGGCACATGTTGGTACATGTTTACCGTGGTATATTTCACAGTGACAGTGTGGCAGTGGTTTCTTCATTTGACACTTACATTTCAATGCAGCAGGATGGGGAAAGGATAGGTGGTTGTAGCCAGAGAACATAGGGGGTTGTAGCCTCCTTCTGGTTGTATCCAGAGAATTGGGGAGTTGTAGCTTCTCTCAGGTTGTAGCCTAAAAATATAGGGATTTGGAGCCTCCTTCCAGTTGTAGTTGGAGAACAAAGGAAGTCGGTGCTTCCAATGAATGTAATTTTTAAAGACATAAGAAAAATCATTATGTGGTTTTCTCTCGCATTGGGTTTCCATGTAAAAATATTGTTGTACTATATATGTGTATGATTGTTCATTGTTCATGGTTTATTTACTCTGCACTTATTGGATGATAATTCTATAATGATCATAAAGATAAATAACACTTGCATATTGTGGTTAAAAATGATTTAAAAGATTCATTATTGATTCACCCCCCTAGTAATCCAATAATTGGTATCAGAACAGGTTCCTTCATAAATCAGTTTAACCCCTGAAAGGTAGATCATGGAGAGCAACAGTATGTATAAAAATGGAATACCAAAGTTTGATGGACAGAACTATGCATTATGGAGCATAAGGATGAAAACATATGTACAGGCACATGGATTTGAAGTTTTGAAATTAGTTGTAGATGGATACAAAGAACCAACAGTTCCGCCAATGAATGACAACGGAAAGAAAGTCAGTATAAATAATTCAAAAGCCACAAATTCACTTTTGAATGGTCTTTGTGATTCGGTATATGCTAAAGTTATACATTGTATCTCTGCTCGGGATATTTGGGACAAACTTCAAAATATTTATGAAGGAGATTCAAAAGTCAAAGCAGCAAAGATTCAAACTTACAAAAGTCAATTCGAACAACTAAATATGAAGGAAGTTGATAAGATTGCAGCTTACTTCTTACAAGTTGATGAAACAGTGAATGAAATCATAGGATTGGGAGAAGAAGTTGATGAATATGTAATTGTTCAAAAGGTACTAAGACCTCTTCTAATGAGATTTGATCCTAAGATCTTAGCACTAGAAGAAAGAGCAGATCTAGACTCAATAACCATGTATGAATTACATGGAATCTTCACATCCTATGAAATGAGAACTGAACAGAAAAATCCAAGTATAAAAGAAGCAACATTCAAAGAATCCAAAAGGTCAAAGAAAAAGGGAAAGCAAAAAGAAAAGAAATATAGCAACAACAGTGACATCTTGGAAGACAATGAAGAAGTGGCCAACTTTGTCAGAATATTGAAAAAGGGAACCGACGGTAGATATAAAGGTAAGCTTCAATTGATTTGTTTTAACTGTTGTGGTATTGGTCATTTTTCTAACAAATTTTCTCACAAGAAAAGAAAAGAAATGAAGATGATGATTCAAACAGCAAACAAACTTATACAGGAAAAAGAACCAAAAGGAGAGTCTTCAAGAGAAAAATTTGCACCAAAGAAGACTGCTCCTCATCAAACGAAGATGAAGTCATTGAAAGTGAGACAGAAAAATTTATATTCGTGGAAATAGAAGACTTCTATAAACAAGACATTGAAGAGGAGTATGAAGAAGAAGAAGTTGACTACATAGAAGAATTGTTGAGTGCTATAGAAGTTATAAAAAAAAGAAAAGAAGAAAACTAGAAACTCCAGGCAGAACTAGACAAGAAAGAAGACATTCAGAATTCAAACTCTAAAGAACCAGAGAAGATGATCACTAAATTAAAGGTTCAAATAGAATAAGACAAAAGAATCGAAGAAACACTCAAAGAAGAGCTGGAAGAAAAAGACGGGATCATTGGAAATTTGGAAGAAGAGGTTATTACATTGAGAAAAGACCTTCAACTAAAGAACATGCAGAACAGTTCAAAGGTTTTGGATAATATTATCAACAGTCAAAAGCCACATCATGGCAAGTTTGGGCTAGGATACAATTAGACAGAAAGAGGCTCAAGCTCCAAAACCACAGATAAAGAAGCACAACCAATAAGCTATGCAGAGACAGTTAGAGGATACAATAAGTTTTACAGGGAAGATCACAGGGACATTCCTCCACCTAGAAGAGTCAAATTTCAAAATCAGCGACAGTCAATGAAGAAGGATTCAGAATATCTTCAACTCCCAGGTATCAAACTATATTTTTTGGTTTATGTTATGCATGAAATAATTTTGGACATAAAGCTATGAATTGCAGAGATAATAATAGGAACAGAAACAACTTTGAAATTCATGCACAAAATGGTTATACAATAAGGCCTAGTGAAACACAGAGAAGAAGCTACAACATGTTTGAATCATTGAGCACTGAAGTGGAATGCTAAAAATGAAAAAACTTTGGACACATGACCAGATAGTGTAGAATGACATACCCTCCTAGAGAATCACAATAGAATAACAACAGTCATAAACAAGAACCTCAGCAGAGAATATGGATAAGAAAGCAGGATCAATTTAACAATGAAGAATGCACACTCGCTCTACAAGCTAAACACAAGAAACTTGGTTGGTATGTTGACAATGTTTGTTCAAATCACATGACAGGGGATGAGGATAGGTTTCTTACATTAAGAAAGGAAAGATATGGATCATTCTCTTTTGGAAATGATGACTCAGCTAGAATCATTGGAAAGGGCACAGTCAGAATTGGAAACAAGAATACCAAGGCGGAAAATGTTTCACTAGTGGAAGATATGAAACATAATATTCTAAGTGTAATTCAAATGTGTGACCAAGGTCATAAACTTACGTTCGATTCAAAAAAATGCAACATAAGAAAAGAAGGTTCAGAAAAATTGATTGCAACAGCTGCAAGAAATTCAAGCAACATATACATATTAAGTGAAATTGGAAATGAAATGTGTTGTGTAGGAAAGGAAGATGAAGGTTGGCTATGGCACAGAAGAATGGGTCACATAAAATTTGATAACCTCGTTAAAGTCAGCAAAAAGGAAGCAGTCAGAGAAATGCCCCAGATCACAAAAGCAACCAACATATTATACAAGCATTGTCAACGAGGTTCAAATCAAAGGAATACTCAATGACAAGACCACTGGAAATTGTGCATATTGATCTAGTTGGACCAACTAGAACAAAGAGTTTAAAAGTTGAGAAATATTTTATGTTATTGGTTGATGATTATACAAGAATGACTACAATTTGTTTTCTCAGGAATAAGTCAGAAGCATTTGAAAACTTCAAGGTATACAAGGAAATGGTTGAAAATGAAATGGATTCAAAAATCAAATGTTTGAGATCTGATAATGGAGGAGAGTTTACTTCGAAGGAATTTATGGATTGTTGTAGCAATCATGGCATAAAAAGGCAATTCTCCATTGTTAGGACCCCTCAATAGAATGGAGTATGTTGAAAGAAAGAACAGGACAATATAGGAAATGGCTTAAACAATGTTAATGGATTATAAATTGACATATGTATTTTGGACACATGCAGTGCATACAACAATTCAAATTCAAAACAGAGTAATTATCATAAAAAACAGTGACAAAAATCCCTACAAGCTATGGAAAGGAAGACCAGCAAATGTGAAGGAAGCACTTTAGAGTGCTCGGAAGCAAATGCTACATCAAAAGAGAAGATGGAAGAATGGGAATGTTTGACTCTCATGTGGAAAAAGTCGCACTTGTCGGTTACTCAAGTACAAGGAAAGCATACAAGTGTTACAATCTAAGGCTCAACAAAGTTGTGGAAAGCATCAATGTAACAGTTGATGAAACAGGTGGACGGAAATTAAAGGAAGAAGAAAAGGAATCGGTGGAACATGTTTACGAAGAAGAAGTAAATGATGAAGAAGCAGTAGAAGGGGAAGGTGAAGAAGATCAGAGAGAAGTAGAAGAGAAAGCTCAGCAAGTGCCCCCAAATACACCTATAAAACGAGTATAGAAGAATCATCCTTCAAATCAGATTATCTAAAACAAGGATGCAGGAGTTGAGACTAGAAGAACAATTTGTTCACTAGAACAACTGCACCTAGCACTCTTATCTACGATTGAACCAAAAAGTTTTGAAGAGGCTAGCAAGGATGGATTCTGGATAAAATCCATCGATGAAGAATTGGATTAGATAGAGAAAAATGACACTTGGGAATTGGTTCCAAGACCAAGGTACAAGAATGTGATCGACACAAAGTGGGTCTTCATAAATAAATTGAATGGAGATGGACAAGTTACCAGTAATAAAGCTAGATTGCTATGTAAAGGATACGGGCAGGTTGAAGGGATCGAATTTGAAGAGACATTTTCCCCAGTTGCCAGAATGGAAACAATCAAATTGATACTAGCTTATGCATGTTCAAAGAATATTAAAGTGTATCAAATGGATGTAAAATCAAATTTTCTAAATGGGGAACTAGAAGAAGAAGTTTGCATTGAGCAACCAGAATGATTTCAGTTGTCAAAGAATGAAGATTATGTTTTCATATTAAAGAAGGTATTTATGGTCTCAAACAGGCCCCCAGAGCATGGTACTCCAGACTAGACAGATACAATAGAAAGGGTTCAGAGAAGGAAATGAAAACAACAACCTTTACATCAAGGTAACTCAAGATAGTATTTTATTAATTGAAGTTTATGTTGATGATGTTATTTTTGGAAGTGATGATGACAGATTAAGCCAGAAATTTGCAAAGGATATTGAGAATGAATTTGAAATGTCATTACTTGGAGAACTATCCTTCTTTCTGGGTCTTCATATATGTCAAAGAAATCAAGGCATTTTTATTTCTCAAACTAAATATATCAGAGAAATGCTAAAGAGGTTTGGAATGGAAGATTGCAAACCAATAAACACTCCTATGCAAATTAGTTGCAAGTCGAGCAAAGATGATGATTCAAAGTCTACAAATCAGAGGCGGTACAGGTCAATGATTGGAAGCTTACTATATGTGAAAACATCCAAACCATATGTAATGTAGGTAGTTGGACAGGTGATACTATTTCAAGCAGCACCATAGGAATCACATGTTCTAGTAGTGAAGAGGATTTTCAGATATCTCAAGGGCACCGAAGAGTTTGGATTATGGTATCCAAAAGGAAAGGATGTATCACTTATTTCCTAAACAGATGCAGATTAGGCAGGTTTCATTGATGACCGATGAAGCACCAGTGGATCAGAATTCTACTTGGGTGAGTGTTTGATATCTTGGCTAAGCAAGAAACATTCATCAGTATCATTGTCTACAGCCGAAGCAGAGTATATTGCAGCAACATCATGTTGTACATAGGTTCTATGGATGAAACAAACTTTGACAGATATACAGGTTGAGTATGATGAGCCCATTCCTATATTATGATAATACAAGTGCCATCAGTATCTCAAAGAATCCAGTGGTGCACTCCAAGACAAATCACATTCCAATCAAGTATCACTTTCTACCAGAACATGTTGCAGAGAACAACATCAGAGTTGAATATGTGGGAACAAAGGAACAAGTTGTAGATATATTTACAAAATTTCTTCCAAGGGAAGCCTTTGAGTATCTTCGTCAGAGACTTGGAGTAATGTCTACTCCAAAATGAATTATTTTGAATGATTATCTTATATGTCTTATATTTACACGAGGAAGTACCATACAGAGAACATCTCAGTTTGGGGGAGAAGGTTCAAGAAGAGTTCGGTCAGGGGGAGCAACCCCAAGGACAGTTTAGTTAGGGGGAGTAGCCTGAGATCGGAAGTTACCTTTGTTATTGATGTCAAAGGGGGAGAGATTCATCAGATGCAGGACAGAGAGTTAGATGCTTGGAGAGAGAGCACAGAGGCATGCTTCCATGGGGAGAAATGGTCACAGGTGGAGCATAAGTGATATGACTTCATAATATTGCATCAAAGTGTTGCCATCAATGCCAAAGGGGGGTATTGTTGATTAATTAGGTTGGTTTTCATTGATGTTAACCCCTTGAACCAAGTCCAGTAGCAAATTCTGGTAGCCCCAACAATATGGTTAAGGGACTTTAGTTTGATTGATGTATAATGTTATGAAGTTTAATATATTTGCAGGTAAGACTATTCTATATGGATATTACATGTCATGTCATTTCCGGTTATATGTGGAATTCCACATAACTCCTCATGATTAAAGAGTTATGGACTTGTGAAGTTGGAGAACCCTCATGAGTTATCTAGAAGGTCAAAGAAGTCAAATTTATTCTAGAAGCTACTGGAAGAAGTTGACTAGTCAAATGAGTAAAAATAGGAGTTAATCATGGGTTAAGTTGTTGCAATAAGAAAATAATTGAAAATAAATTAGTTGCAACTAGAAGTGGAGAATTTACTATTTGTAACAAAGTGGGTTATAAGTGGACAAGTGGTTAGAAGTGGGTTAGACCTAAAAGAAGGAAATTAGGTTAAGATGGTTAGAAGGTAACCCATTGAGGAAGCTACATGGAAGTATAAATAAGAGAGAAAGGATCTCTTATTAGCACCTATTGAGCACATTGAATATCTATTATTGTGTAAGGTTTATTGCAGGTACTCATTGATATATCTAAAGTTGCACAAGTCTAAGGTAGCATGAAGGGTTGATTGTGAAAGTTTCATAATTACAGAAAATACTGGAAAAAAAACCCTAGTTGTTGAGGTGTACGCGGGATACAGTGGAGCAATGCACATATGTACATAGGATATAAGTATAATAGGGTGCGTACATGAGGGTAAATCCTAAAAAATTGAGAAGATGAAGATTTTGGGTCTTTAGAGTCTGAAAGCAAGCTCCCAGGAAGGTCTACAGTGATCAGGTACATCATATATATCTATTGGTTCAAAAGGTATGTCTTATTTCTATGAGTAGTTTGATTTTGTTGTATACATGAGAAATGGCTATGGGGGTTTGAGGATTTTCCCTAGAGATATTAGTGGTTGCATAGGACTTTCTATATAAGTCAAATCTACATAAATACAATGTCGGTATAATCAATATTTATCATTGATACATCTTGTTAGAGTTGAGACACATCCTGTATTTCTTGGCATATGGTTAAGGGTTTTGGGGGTACATGGTTGAGAGCTTATATTTGTGAAGTGGTTGATGTATTAAGAGGTTGTATACTAGAAAAGGTTTGATGTCTAGTTCATGTGAGGCTTATTATATGTGTTCATGATTATACACACTTGTATGGCACGTGACTAGAGAGATATAGATGCATTTGGTCAAAGGATATGTATGAGGATATATGCACAAGGCACAATTACAATCTGGACATAGTGACAGGTTGCAATTTGATGTGATAGAGGTTGAAGAGGGTCAAAGTTTTCAGAGAGAGAAAGCCCTAGTTTTCAAAAGGCATACGCAGTTTGCAGTACAAATAGGTCGTGTACATACGCGAGATGTAGTATAGATAGGGCGTGTACATACACATGTTGCAAAACAGACAGGTCGTGTATCTATTGTTTTTTTTTGTGTGCAGGATCAATTCAGGTACAGGTTGATTATAGGGCAATGGTACAGGTTTCCTACAGTTCAATGGTACAGGTTGGTATAGGTTTACAGTGGTATATTTTGCAATGACATTGTGGTAGTGGTTTCTTCATTTGACACTTATATTTCAGGGCGGTAGGACAGGCCAAGGATAAGTGGTTGTAGCCACCTTCCGATTGTAGCTTGATAACATAGGGGGTTGTAGCCTCCTTCTGGTTGTAGCTAGAGAATTGGGGAGTTGTAGCTTCCCTAAGGTTGTAGCCTGAAAATATAGGGGGTCGGAGCCTCCTTCCAATTGTAGTTGGAGAACAAAAGAAGTTGTTGCTTCCAATGAATGTAATTCTTAACTACATATAAGAAAAATTCTTCTATTTTTTTCTCCCGCATTGGGTTTTCACGTAAAAATATTGGTGTACTGTGTATGTGTATGATTGTTCATTATTCGTGGTTTATTTACTCTACACTTATTGGATGATAATTTTATACTAATCATAAAGATAAATAACACTTGCATATTGTGGTTAAAAATGATTAAAAATATCTATTACTGATTCACCCCCTCCTAGGTATCCAATAAAAGAGACGAGTACAAACTAAACCACCTCAAATAAGACTACAATAAAATAAAATAGAGTGCCTAGGAGTATGAGTGGTGATGGATACAAATGAAAAAGCCACAGTCATATTAGGAGAGATAGAGGAGAAAATTTAACGTCCTTTATCCCTTTTCATGTTGTAGAAGGCCATCTACACTCATTTTTGTTTTACACTAGCTACTATTTTTTTTTTTTAAATCAATTTTATGTGTCGATACTGTAACATGGAAGTTAACCTTTAATTTGAATTATATATTGTTATGTAATAATTTTAATTTTTTGGGGAAGGAAAAGAGATTTAAATATCCTTCTACTATTATTTTTTGGAATCAATTAAATCCCTAAATGAATAAATAGATACAAAATTTTCTCCAATGAAAAATATTTATAACCAATTGTCTTTCTCTTCTTTTAAGGAGAAACTACTTTACAGCCAAATATGCATAAGATCACCAACAAACCTCTAATTATATAGTTGGCATAAATAATTATATCAAACTATAAAACATTAACATAACTATTCAATATTTAAAATATATATACAATTTCATTTTACTATTTTAATAATTTAAGACAAAACAAGACAGGACATTGTTGCCCATCAGAATTTATTTTTTAATAGGAATAGTCGAACTGAGAAACAATGATATAATAAGGAAGTAAAGACTTGAAGGATCAAATCTGTAATTGCATTGTAGTGAAGAGAACAACCACCTTTCATTTGAGACACCATTACTAGGGTTTACAGTGCCCTCAAAATTTGATAAACATCGTTAAAAAAATATAGATCTATTCAGTATAGCTTCAAAATCTAGGTCAACAGACATTATTTAATAAAAATGACAATACTTATGGATCAAAGCAAAAAATAGTTTAGAGGAGAAATAAGTAATATAGCATGTATCCGACCTACACTAGTTAATAGTATCCTACATTATGAAACCATACAAGTTATCAAGAAAAATATTACAATTGGTTTTCCTCGGCAATTAAAATAAATATAAACATTATCAAATTAGTTTATAAAAACAAATTTTCTTTCAAATATGAATAATTGTTTTTCTCGTCAATTTTTGTTAGTTCAATCAGTTAAGGTGTGGGTTTTGTTTGCTAGATGATATGAGTTCAATACCCTTATGGTGATTTTAATCGAGAGGAGACACCCAAAAATATAGCCATGTATTGGGTTGGTGCGGCCCAGATCGGGTGCGATCCCCAAGTGATTTTAACAGTTTAAATACCCTTGAATTGTGGTTTCTTAACCAATAGTTAAAAATATTGACCCCACAAGTTACATGCACATTTCTAACCAAATATATATATATATATATATATATATTCTCACACAATATAATATAAACAGATGTATCCTCTAATTCCAATTATAATATACACATCTAATTTCTACTTCCTACTATTAAGTCATAGAACCCATGTGTTATGCAATAGCCCACAACAACAACTACAATTGGTGAAAGTATACATGTCTACAATTGGTTAAAGTATACATGTTTGGAGTATATAAGTAATTTGACAAATTATCTTCTCTCAACGAAAGATGCAACTAACGTGGAGGTAGCCCTTGCTATTATATAGATTTTAAAAGCAAGGTCATCGTCTACAATTTACATATAACTAACATGATATTGTGATGTTGTAAATATACAAATTAAATCATAAAGTAGTTATATATTTATATTTTCTATGTAAGTACCACTAAATATCATACATCTCATATACAAGAAAACCCCTTGATAGTAAAAATGTAATGCCTACATATACATAAAGCATGTAATAAAATACCATCTGGACCAAATTGTTGGAAATACTAATACAACTGAGAAGGGGGGGTGAATCAGTTGTTTATAAGCTTAAACAATTTTATACCTTCTTAACAATTATTAATATTTCTTCATGTGTCATCAAGCA
>JZKD02S1911595.1:0-21356 GCA_000966675.3 Picea glauca
GGTTACTACTGATAGGGGAGCTCCCTCTGTTGTTGGAACCTTCTTAACCCTTTCTTGTACGATCTAGCTCATCTTTCTATCATACGTAAAACTTCATATGTATACTATCTCAGTTTACCGAAAAGGTTCCCACGACTTGAGTCCTAACACACTACTTTGTGTTTTTGTTTTTGTACCTGCGGTGGATGTTCGAGGGACATCAAAGTCCATTGGGTGTGTGTCTCCTTATTTATCCTCTTCTTCCTTCCTCTTCATTTCTTCTTCAACAGCTTTATTTGTTACTTCCTTTGTTGTTAATTCTTTCATTATTCTTGATGCTTCAGCTGACTCCATTTCCTTCTCAGCTTCTTCATCCGCAATCCTACCTCCTGGTTAACCTTGCCTATTAAAAATAACCTCATCATAGGTTCTGGTGTTTTGATGTACTTCTTCTTCTTCCCAGAAATGAGTGGTGTATTTGTAAGGGAGTCTCATTCTATGAAGATGCTCTTTGACAATGTTCTTGGGATCGTGTCTCCTAAATCATTCTTTTCCAAAATGATAGGAGAGAAAGATATCTACTTCTATCTAGGCTTGTTTGATGTTTTCAAAGAAGTAGTTCCCAATGAAAAAAGCCAATGGAATCCATATGGATTTCTTTGATCTATACAACAATCCTCTGACCCCATGTATGATTATCTGATATGCTACTTCATGTATGTAACACCCCATATTTCGAACCCCCATTTTAAAATAATGTATTGTTACAATGTTGAGAGGCATGAGTGCCCAAACAATTATTAAAGGGCCAGTATGCCCAAGAAATGTAATGTTTTGATCATTATTAATAAGAAACATATCGTTGGCTACTAGATGGAAAAGGACTAGAATTATAGGGGGCTATGATTCCAGAAGAGAGGGGGATTGAGGGGCTGAATGTTTATTCCTATGTTAATTACCGTTTTTCCTAAGGGAGGGGATCGATTGTGTGAGTTTCTTGGGGAAGGCCAGGAGGTTCTTGATTCCCCATGAAGTTACTTAAACCTGCCTCTGGTCTGATGGGGGGGTTCAACTGATGGCTTGTTCGCTAATTTCTTGTATGTTATCCCATTCTTTCCCACATGCACTTCCATGCACTCACTTACCAATCCATTGATCCATCCTCGCTTGTGTCTTGGCCTGGTAAAGGGTAAGGAACTGCTGAGGATTATCCATAGGATAGTTGGTTCTAATGGTCGTTGGTGAAATCCAGCCATGAATTGGGGCCTGCATGTTTGAGATGCATTATCCTCTGCCCTATTTTTCTCACAATTGCGAGTCCTGAGAGTTCCAGCATTGAGATTTTGGACCAGCTGTGTTGGAGGCCCTAGAAAAAGGAGAAGGATTGCATGAGGGACTTTATGACAGAGAAAGGTGGAGTTCCATTCTCTTGGGGTGGTACAGGTTGGGTAGAAGAGAGGTGGGTACTTGGATTGTTGTGGGTGTTGGGAAACCTGTGAGAGCTTGAGACCTGACTGGTTTGGGAACCCAAGTACACTTTGGAACCGTCCTTGTGGATTCATAGCCCTAGCTCAAGGGTGACACTATTGCTGATATTTGGAACAATGGTGTCTACTGTTGGGTGGAACGTCCTTGGTCTACAGCCAGTTGGTGTTTCCTTTTTATAAAGATAAGTGCTCTTTGTTGTGATATTCTTATCTGTGTATGAATGTATTTCATTGTGTATTTTAATTATCGTTTAACAAAATCGTATATTATGCATGATTGTAGGATATTGTTGTGCATGTCATTAAATATTGTATCTTATGAGTGCTTATTAATTAAGGAAGGTATCAGTAAGAGTACAAATTCCAAGGGTGGGCTTGAAGGTATCATGCCCCGACCTATGGGTGGTTGGGGATGTTACGGATTGGCATCAAAGCTTCTGGTTGAAACACTGAGACGGTATGGGCCGGGTCTATTGGTCAGAGTCTCGTGGTCGAGATCAAACTCTGACCGTGAAGTTGAAAAGATCAGGAGGAATGGTGTTGCAAAATATACGTAGGAGATAGAATGTCATAGATCTGTTGTAAGGGGTTCGAAGGATCGTGACCGTCCCCTTCGAATTCAGGAGCGATCACCACTATAGGATCAGGAAATATTTGGGATCGTTGGATCGGAGGACAGGTGAATAGGGGTCATCCGATGAAAAGGNGGTTACTACTGATAGGGGAGCTCCCTCTGTTGTTGGAACCTTCTTAACCCTTTCTTGTACGATCTAGCTCATCTTTCTATCATACGTAAAACTTCATATGTATACTATCTCAGTTTACCGAAAAGGTTCCCACGACTTGAGTCCTAACACACTACTTTGTGTTTTTGTTTTTGTACCTGCGGTGGATGTTCGAGGGACATCAAAGTCCATTGGGTGTGTGTCTCCTTATTTATCCTCTTCTTCCTTCCTCTTCATTTCTTCTTCAACAGCTTTATTTGTTACTTCCTTTGTTGTTAATTCTTTCATTATTCTTGATGCTTCAGCTGACTCCATTTCCTTCTCAGCTTCTTCATCCGCAATCCTACCTCCTGGTTAACCTTGCCTATTAAAAATAACCTCATCATAGGTTCTGGTGTTTTGATGTACTTCTTCTTCTTCCCAGAAATGAGTGGTGTATTTGTAAGGGAGTCTCATTCTATGAAGATGCTCTTTGACAATGTTCTTGGGATCGTGTCTCCTAAATCATTCTTTTCCAAAATGATAGGAGAGAAAGATATCTACTTCTATCTAGGCTTGTTTGATGTTTTCAAAGAAGTAGTTCCCAATGAAAAAAGCCAATGGAATCCATATGGATTTCTTTGATCTATACAACAATCCTCTGACCCCATGTATGATTATCTGATATGCTACTTCATGTATGTAACACCCCATATTTCGAACCCCCATTTTAAAATAATGTATTGTTACAATGTTGAGAGGCATGAGTGCCCAAACAATTATTAAAGGGCCAGTATGCCCAAGAAATGTAATGTTTTGATCATTATTAATAAGAAACATATCGTTGGCTACTAGATGGAAAAGGACTAGAATTATAGGGGGCTATGATTCCAGAAGAGAGGGGGATTGAGGGGTTGAATGTTTATTCCTATGTTAATTACCATTTTTCCTAAGGGAGGGGATTGATTATGTGAGTTTCTTGGGGAAGGACAAGAGGTTCTTGATTCCCCACAAAGTTACTTAAGCCTGCCTCTGGTCTGATGGGGGGGTTCGACTGATGGCTTGTTCGCTAATTTCTTGTATGTTATCCCATTCTTTCCCACATGCACTTCCATGCACTCACTTACCAATACATTGATCCATCCTCGCTTGTGTCTTGGCCTGGTAAAGGGTAAGGAACTGCTGAGGATTATCCATAGGATAGTTGGTTGTAATGGTCATTGGTGAAATCCAGCCATGAATTGGGGCCTGCATGTTTGAGATGCATTATCCTCTGCCCTATTTTTCTCACAATTGCGAGTCCTGAGAGTTCCAGCATTGAGATTCTGGACCAGCTGTGTTGGAGGCCCTAGAAAAAGGAGAAGGATTGCCTGAGGGACTTTGTGACAGAGAAAGGTGGAGGTCCATTCTCTTGGGGTGGTACAGGTTGGGTAGAAGAGAGGTGGGTACTTGGATTGTTGTGGGTGTTGGGAAACCTGTGAAAGCTTGAGACCTGACTGGTTTGGGAACCCAAGTACACTTTGGAACCGTCCTTGTGGATTCATAGCCCTAGCTCAAGGGTGACACTGTTGTTGATATTTGGAACAATGGTGTCTACTGTTGGGTGGAACGTCCTTGGTCTACAGCTAGTTGGTGTTTCCTTTTTATAAAGATAAGTGCTCTTTGTTGTGATATTCTTATCTGTGTATGAATGTATTTCGTTGTGTATTTTAATTATCGTTTAACAAAATCGTATATTATGCATGATTGTAGGATATTTTTGTGCATGTCATTAAATATTGTATCTTATGAGTGCTTATTAATTAAGGAAGGTATCAGTAAGAGTACAAATTCCAAGGGTGGGCTTGAAGGTATCATGCCTCGACCTATGGGTGGTTGGGGATGTTACAGATTGGTATCAAAGATTCTGGTTGAAACACTGAGACGGTATGGGCCGGGTCTATTGGTCAGAGTCTCGTGGTCGAGATCAAACTCTGACCATGAAGTTGAAAAGATCAGGAGGAATGGTGTTGCAAAATCTACGTAGGAGATAGAATGTCATAGATCTGTTGTAAGGGGTTCGAAGGATCGTGACCATCCCCTTCGAATTCGGGAGCGATCACCACTATAGGATCAGGAAATATCTGGGATCGTTGGATCAGAGGACAGGTGAATAGGGGTCATCCGATGAAAAGGAAGCAAGGGTTAAGGTCACAACCATCAGATCCCATTAGAGAGGGAGATCAATGACCAATAGGCATTGCAAGGAACCAAGTTGCATGGGATTTAATTCCTCAAGGTGGTCCCATAATCCAAACCATGGTTTCACCGAGTGGGTTACATGTTAGCGTCAGGAGAATTGTGGGGAGAAAAGTAGGTTACTAAAAACCATCGATGTGTGCCCCTGCAAATGGAAAGGAAGTAAGTGATGTGACATGTTGGTGCTCGAATATCGAAACTTTGTATAGTTGAAGTACTTGGGAACCGTTGATATGTAGGAGGACATGCGTCAACCGATCGTGTGCTCCAGAAAAAAGTGAGCGAGGAGGAGGTTTGAAGTTTGAGACTTTCGAAACCCAAAGACCCGAAAGGATCTCAGCCATTGATCTGCTGAGAACCACACATCGCCAGATCCAGGGCTTCAGATAAAATCCAGTGGGGCCAAATAAGTTTTGAAGTTTGATATTTCCAAAGTCCAAAGTCTCAAAGAAATCATAGCCATCGATCTGCAAGAGACACGTGTTAGTAGATCACGAATTTCGAATAAAATATTTCAAAAAAAAAGTTGAGGTTTGAGATTCCAAAGTCTGTAGTTCTGAAGTAAAACATAGCGGTCAGATTAAGGAAGACACATAGTGTAGATCCGTGGACTCAGGGTGAAGACCCAAAGTGAATCTTATTCATCTGATCCAGGAGGACACATTGCAACAGATTGGCCAGTTCAAGAATTCGGAGTTCGAGAGGATTGGAAGTGTGCTAATATGAAAACTCTCGAAGATTCGAAGTGATGGGGCACGATGATGTCACCTAGAGGTGATGTGGACCCTAGAATTCCCAAAGTGATGTGGCTTGCGAACGTCACCTGGGATGACGTGGACACATGGGATGTGTTCCACATGTCAATAAGTTTTGAGCATTTGGATTATTGAAAAGGTAGTTAGAATGTGACACGTGGAACCCACTTGATTGGGCCACTTGTCTACTTCCATTATTTCTTCACATGGCGAAAGATCATGCAGTTCAAAGACTGGGCACTCCAGAGGGGAAAGATGTGACAGGTTGCATTGGGTCAAAAATTCCTGAAGGGTGGAGTACTTATCGACCGTCGATTCCAGAAGACACACGTCAAAGGATCATCGACTTCAGGTGAAAGCACTCCAAGACAAACTGTAGAAGGGAAGTTTGAAACCTTTGAAGCCTGAAGAGATGAAGTGATTCATAGTTTTTTATCTGTGGGAGGACACACGTCGGCAGATCATGAACTCTAGGTAAAATCATTCCAGGAGGAGACAAGAAAGGAAAGTTGAGACACCTTAAGCGTGGAGTCCCGAAGTGGATCTCGATCGTTGATCGTGAAAGAGGACAAGGACCGTCGATCTGGTCCTAGATGAAAGTTATGAAGTCCCAAAGATCTGGACAAGTGCTTTTTTAGCTAAGAACAAGGTCATGGTCATGGTCATATTCATATTGAGAGCTAAGGGAAGGAGGGGTAAGGGTTGAATTGGTTGTCCTCGAGACAGAAAAGTGCTAAGGAAGGATTTAGCTGCGATTTCTAGTCGTGGTCACCTGGGAAGGTGGAAGTGCCTGCGCAGGATGAAATTTTGTGTCATCCAAGGATAACAAGACACTGTTATTTTTGAAGAATGGGGATATGGTCTCCATGAACAAAAACAAATAAAGAGACCTGTAGCATAGTTTGGAAAAAAAATTTATCATATGCATAATTCTAACAAAATGGTCGCTTGCACATTTTGTATAATTAAGGGGTTTAAACACATCAAATCACGATGTGTATTAAGGAAATGGAAGAAGGTGGGGGAGACTCTAGTCATGATAAGGAGGTTGAAGGCCAAAATACCAAAGTTGGTAATGTAGAGACAGAGTCCAATGGACGCAAGGGAACAGGAGAGCAGGAAACATTAATAGAAATGGTAAGAATCCTGAAGATGGAAGTGCAGAGCTACAAGGAAGACAACGAGAGACTAATGAGAGAGAAAATTTAGATAAATGCTCAAGTGTTGCAGAGCTTCAATTAGTTGCAAAGGTGAATGAGGAAGGGATCAAACTCAAGACAAGAGGAAGAAGGCAAGTGTCATGAAAGAAGAGATGCTCGTGGAAGAGCTGGTTATTCTAAAAGTGCTAGAAGAGATCATGGACACCACTCACCTCCTTACTTGGAAATAAAGTTTGATGCATCGGATGATCTCGTAAGTAGTCCAGAGGTGTCCCCTGTCAGACAACAAAGAAGGAAACAAGAGGTAGATAGTTTGCAAGGACATTTGAGGAAGCTCAATCCACCTTCCTTCGATGGTGAAAGAGAAAGGGAAGATGATGTCGAAGCATGGTTTCTTGGGCTCTAGAGATATTTTTAGTTACATAACTATTCATCAAACTTGGAAGCCAGGATTTCCACCTACCATTTACACAGGAAGGCTTCGATATGGTGGGACCAACTGAAAAAAGTGGAACATGTTAATGAAAGTAGGATCACTTGGAAACAGTTCAAGAAGTACTTCTAGAAGGAGTACCTCTCAGAGCATTTCTATGACAAGAAAATGTAGGATTTCTTTGAACTCAAGTTGGGAAGCATGACTATGGCAGAGTATGAGAAGAAGTTCTTGGGATTGTTAAAATATGTCAAGTTCATTGGTGATGAGAAAGTGAAAATACAAAGATTTTTAAGTGGATTTCCATCCTTTTATAAGGAAAATATCAAGTACGATGAACCCAAGACCTTGACTGAGGCCATCAGGAAAGCTAAATACATATATGAGCAAGGCTAGGGAGGAGAATATTTGTAGAAATCTTGGAAGGACAAGAAGAATGAGAAGTCTGATCAGAGGAGGAAAGGATTCAAACCTCCCTTCAATAGGAATGAGCCTAATAGAAATCGACAAGATTAGTATGCTAAGGGGGAATCCAAGAAAGAAGATTCCTTGGGAAAAAGGGGAAGACCACCAATCCAATGTTGGGGATGAAAAGAAGATCACTTGTACAAGGATTTCCCACACAGAAAAGATAGAGTGAAGACTATGCACGATGTCCAAGAGGCTACAACAGTCAAAGATATGGGAAGAATATATGCATCTTTAAATGATCGACAAGTAGAGTACCAATCCAATATGATAGAGGTGGAAGGTAAGATCATAAATCAGCCTATTGCTATTTTGATTGATTCAGGAGCAAGTCATTGTTACATTGATCCTAAGATAGTGGATAGATTACATTTGGAGAAAAGTAAACTTGGAAAAGNCCAAGAAATGTAATGTTTTGATCATTATTAATAAGAAACATATCGTTGGCTACTAGATGGAAAAGGACTAGAATTATAGGGGGCTATGATTCCAGAAGAGAGGGGGATTGAGGGGTTGAATGTTTATTCCTATGTTAATTACCATTTTTCCTAAGGGAGGGGATTGATTATGTGAGTTTCTTGGGGAAGGACAAGAGGTTCTTGATTCCCCACAAAGTTACTTAAGCCTGCCTCTGGTCTGATGGGGGGGTTCGACTGATGGCTTGTTCGCTAATTTCTTGTATGTTATCCCATTCTTTCCCACATGCACTTCCATGCACTCACTTACCAATACATTGATCCATCCTCGCTTGTGTCTTGGCCTGGTAAAGGGTAAGGAACTGCTGAGGATTATCCATAGGATAGTTGGTTGTAATGGTCATTGGTGAAATCCAGCCATGAATTGGGGCCTGCATGTTTGAGATGCATTATCCTCTGCCCTATTTTTCTCACAATTGCGAGTCCTGAGAGTTCCAGCATTGAGATTCTGGACCAGCTGTGTTGGAGGCCCTAGAAAAAGGAGAAGGATTGCCTGAGGGACTTTGTGACAGAGAAAGGTGGAGGTCCATTCTCTTGGGGTGGTACAGGTTGGGTAGAAGAGAGGTGGGTACTTGGATTGTTGTGGGTGTTGGGAAACCTGTGAAAGCTTGAGACCTGACTGGTTTGGGAACCCAAGTACACTTTGGAACCGTCCTTGTGGATTCATAGCCCTAGCTCAAGGGTGACACTGTTGTTGATATTTGGAACAATGGTGTCTACTGTTGGGTGGAACGTCCTTGGTCTACAGCTAGTTGGTGTTTCCTTTTTATAAAGATAAGTGCTCTTTGTTGTGATATTCTTATCTGTGTATGAATGTATTTCGTTGTGTATTTTAATTATCGTTTAACAAAATCGTATATTATGCATGATTGTAGGATATTTTTGTGCATGTCATTAAATATTGTATCTTATGAGTGCTTATTAATTAAGGAAGGTATCAGTAAGAGTACAAATTCCAAGGGTGGGCTTGAAGGTATCATGCCTCGACCTATGGGTGGTTGGGGATGTTACAGATTGGTATCAAAGATTCTGGTTGAAACACTGAGACGGTATGGGCCGGGTCTATTGGTCAGAGTCTCGTGGTCGAGATCAAACTCTGACCATGAAGTTGAAAAGATCAGGAGGAATGGTGTTGCAAAATCTACGTAGGAGATAGAATGTCATAGATCTGTTGTAAGGGGTTCGAAGGATCGTGACCATCCCCTTCGAATTCGGGAGCGATCACCACTATAGGATCAGGAAATATCTGGGATCGTTGGATCAGAGGACAGGTGAATAGGGGTCATCCGATGAAAAGGAAGCAAGGGTTAAGGTCACAACCATCAGATCCCATTAGAGAGGGAGATCAATGACCAATAGGCATTGCAAGGAACCAAGTTGCATGGGATTTAATTCCTCAAGGTGGTCCCATAATCCAAACCATGGTTTCACCGAGTGGGTTACATGTTAGCGTCAGGAGAATTGTGGGGAGAAAAGTAGGTTACTAAAAACCATCGATGTGTGCCCCTGCAAATGGAAAGGAAGTAAGTGATGTGACATGTTGGTGCTCGAATATCGAAACTTTGTATAGTTGAAGTACTTGGGAACCGTTGATATGTAGGAGGACATGCGTCAACCGATCGTGTGCTCCAGAAAAAAGTGAGCGAGGAGGAGGTTTGAAGTTTGAGACTTTCGAAACCCAAAGACCCGAAAGGATCTCAGCCATTGATCTGCTGAGAACCACACATCGCCAGATCCAGGGCTTCAGATAAAATCCAGTGGGGCCAAATAAGTTTTGAAGTTTGATATTTCCAAAGTCCAAAGTCTCAAAGAAATCATAGCCATCGATCTGCAAGAGACACGTGTTAGTAGATCACGAATTTCGAATAAAATATTTCAAAAAAAAAGTTGAGGTTTGAGATTCCAAAGTCTGTAGTTCTGAAGTAAAACATAGCGGTCAGATTAAGGAAGACACATAGTGTAGATCCGTGGACTCAGGGTGAAGACCCAAAGTGAATCTTATTCATCTGATCCAGGAGGACACATTGCAACAGATTGGCCAGTTCAAGAATTCGGAGTTCGAGAGGATTGGAAGTGTGCTAATATGAAAACTCTCGAAGATTCGAAGTGATGGGGCACGATGATGTCACCTAGAGGTGATGTGGACCCTAGAATTCCCAAAGTGATGTGGCTTGCGAACGTCACCTGGGATGACGTGGACACATGGGATGTGTTCCACATGTCAATAAGTTTTGAGCATTTGGATTATTGAAAAGGTAGTTAGAATGTGACACGTGGAACCCACTTGATTGGGCCACTTGTCTACTTCCATTATTTCTTCACATGGCGAAAGATCATGCAGTTCAAAGACTGGGCACTCCAGAGGGGAAAGATGTGACAGGTTGCATTGGGTCAAAAATTCCTGAAGGGTGGAGTACTTATCGACCGTCGATTCCAGAAGACACACGTCAAAGGATCATCGACTTCAGGTGAAAGCACTCCAAGACAAACTGTAGAAGGGAAGTTTGAAACCTTTGAAGCCTGAAGAGATGAAGTGATTCATAGTTTTTTATCTGTGGGAGGACACACGTCGGCAGATCATGAACTCTAGGTAAAATCATTCCAGGAGGAGACAAGAAAGGAAAGTTGAGACACCTTAAGCGTGGAGTCCCGAAGTGGATCTCGATCGTTGATCGTGAAAGAGGACAAGGACCGTCGATCTGGTCCTAGATGAAAGTTATGAAGTCCCAAAGATCTGGACAAGTGCTTTTTTAGCTAAGAACAAGGTCATGGTCATGGTCATATTCATATTGAGAGCTAAGGGAAGGAGGGGTAAGGGTTGAATTGGTTGTCCTCGAGACAGAAAAGTGCTAAGGAAGGATTTAGCTGCGATTTCTAGTCGTGGTCACCTGGGAAGGTGGAAGTGCCTGCGCAGGATGAAATTTTGTGTCATCCAAGGATAACAAGACACTGTTATTTTTGAAGAATGGGGATATGGTCTCCATGAACAAAAACAAATAAAGAGACCTGTAGCATAGTTTGGAAAAAAAATTTATCATATGCATAATTCTAACAAAATGGTCGCTTGCACATTTTGTATAATTAAGGGGTTTAAACACATCAAATCACGATGTGTATTAAGGAAATGGAAGAAGGTGGGGGAGACTCTAGTCATGATAAGGAGGTTGAAGGCCAAAATACCAAAGTTGGTAATGTAGAGACAGAGTCCAATGGACGCAAGGGAACAGGAGAGCAGGAAACATTAATAGAAATGGTAAGAATCCTGAAGATGGAAGTGCAGAGCTACAAGGAAGACAACGAGAGACTAATGAGAGAGAAAATTTAGATAAATGCTCAAGTGTTGCAGAGCTTCAATTAGTTGCAAAGGTGAATGAGGAAGGGATCAAACTCAAGACAAGAGGAAGAAGGCAAGTGTCATGAAAGAAGAGATGCTCGTGGAAGAGCTGGTTATTCTAAAAGTGCTAGAAGAGATCATGGACACCACTCACCTCCTTACTTGGAAATAAAGTTTGATGCATCGGATGATCTCGTAAGTAGTCCAGAGGTGTCCCCTGTCAGACAACAAAGAAGGAAACAAGAGGTAGATAGTTTGCAAGGACATTTGAGGAAGCTCAATCCACCTTCCTTCGATGGTGAAAGAGAAAGGGAACATGATGTCGAAGCATGGTTTCTTGGGCTCTAGAGATATTTTTAGTTACATAACTATTCATCAAACCTGGAAGTCAGGATTTCCACCTACCATTTACACAGGAAGGCTTCGATATGGTGGGACCAACTGAAAAAAGTGGAACATGTTAATGAAAGTAGGATCACTTGGAAACGGTTCAAGAAGTACTTCTAGAAGGAGTACCTCTTAGAGCATTTCTATGACAAGAAAATGTAGGATTTTTTTGAACTCAAGTTGGGAAGCATGACTATGGAAGAGTATGAGAAGAAGTTCTTAGGATTGTTAAAATATGTCAAGTTCATTGGTGATGAGAAAGTGAAAATACAAAGATTTTTAAGTGGATTTCCATCCTTTTATAAGGAAAATATCAAGTATGATGAACCCAAGACCTTGACTGAGGCCATCAGGAAGGATAAATACATATATGAGAAAGGCTAGGGAGGAGAATATTTGTAGAAATATTGGAAGTACAAGAAGAATGAGAAGTCTGATCAGAGGAGGAAAGGATTCAAACCTCCCTTCAATAGGAATGTGCCTAATAGAAATCGACAAGATCAGTATGCTAAGGGGGAATCCAAGAAAGAAGATTCCTTGGGAAAAAGGGGAAGACCACCAATCCAATGTTGGGGATGAAAAGAAGATCACTTGTACAAGGATTTCCCACACAGAAAAGATAGAGTGAAGACTATGCACGATGTCCAAGAGGCTACAACAGTCAAAGATATGGGAAGAATATATGCATCTTTAAATGATCGACAAGTAGAGTACCAATCCAATATGATAGAGGTGGAAGGTAAGATCATAAATCAGCCTATTGCTATTTTGATTGATTCAGGAGCAAGTCATTGTTACATTGATCCTAAGATAGTGGATAGATTACATTTGGAGAAAAGTAAACTTGGAAAAGAAAGTTTGGTTCAATTAGCCACTTGAACCAAAAGGAGAATCCATGATATGGTCAGAAGTTGTTCCATAAGTCTTAATGGCGTGAATACTAGTACTGATCTAAATATCATACCATTTGGATCTTATGATGTTCTGATTGGGATGGATTGGTTGGACAAGCATCATGTTGTCCTAGATTGTCATAACAAGACATTTACATGTCTTGATGGAAATGGAAAACAGAGCACTGTGAAAGNAGTATGCTAAGGGGGAATCCAAGAAAGAAGATTCCTTGGGAAAAAGGGGAAGACCACCAATCCAATGTTGGGGATGAAAAGAAGATCACTTGTACAAGGATTTCCCACACAGAAAAGATAGAGTGAAGACTATGCACGATGTCCAAGAGGCTACAACAGTCAAAGATATGGGAAGAATATATGCATCTTTAAATGATCGACAAGTAGAGTACCAATCCAATATGATAGAGGTGGAAGGTAAGATCATAAATCAGCCTATTGCTATTTTGATTGATTCAGGAGCAAGTCATTGTTACATTGATCCTAAGATAGTGGATAGATTACATTTGGAGAAAAGTAAACTTGGAAAAGCAAGTTTGGTTCAATTAGCCACTGGAACCAAAAGGAGAATCCATGATATGGTCAGAAGTTGTTCCATAAGTCTTAATGGCGTGAATACTAGTACTAATCTAAATATCATACCATTTGGATCTTATCATGTTCTGATTGGGATGTATTGGTTGGACAAGCATCATGTTGTCCTAGATTGGCATAACAAGACATTTACATGTCTTGATGGAAATGGAAAACAGAGCACTGTGAAAGGAGTTCCAAGACGCATCACTATAAGGGAGATTTTAGCCTTATAGCTGAAAAGGTGTTTTAGAAAAGGATGTCAACTGTATGTAGCTCATGTGGAAGATCCAGATAATACAAAGGGGCCAAGCCTCAAAGATTTCTCGGTGCTACAAGAATTTGAAGATGTATTCCAAGAAATACCTGAATTGCCACCAAGAAGGGAGATATATTTTCCAATTGACTTAGTGCCAGGAGTTGCCCCGATGTCAAAAACACCTTAGAAAATGAGCACACCAGAGTTAAAAGAATTACAAATGAAATTGGAGGAATTGTTAAAGAAAGGGTACATACATCCAAGTGTTTCACCTTGGAGAGCACCAGTACTTTTTGTCAAAAAAAAGGATGGAACCTTGAGGCTGTGTATTGACTTCCGACAGCTGAACAAGTACACTATAAAGAACAAGTATCCTCTACCCTGAATTGATGACCTCTTTGATCAGCTAAAAGGAGCGAATATATTTTCAAAAATTGACCTTAGGGCAGGATACCATCAAGTAAGAATCAAGGAAGAAGACATTGATAAGACAACCTTTAGGACCAGATATGGGCATTATGAATTTGTAGTGGTGCCATTTGGACTAACCAATGCACCAGATGTCTTCATGTGCTTAATGAATGGCATATTCAGAAATTTTTTCGACAAGTTTGTCATTGTATTTCTGGATGACATACTTATCTATTCTAAGTTTGAAGAGGAGCATGAACATCACTTAAGACTGGTATTACAAGTACTAAGAGAACATCAGTTGTATGCCAAGTTGAGTAAGTGTTATTTTTATCAAAAGAAGATACATTACTTGGGACACATTATTTTAGAGCAGGGCATAGTAGTAGATCCAGAGAAGATTGAAGCCATGAGAGGATGGCCAACACCCAGAAATGTGTCAGACGTCAGATCTTTTATGGGATTAGTTGGNAGTATGCTAAGGGGGAATCCAAGAAAGAAGATTCCTTGGGAAAAAGGGGAAGACCACCAATCCAATGTTGGGGATGAAAAGAAGATCACTTGTACAAGGATTTCCCACACAGAAAAGATAGAGTGAAGACTATGCACGATGTCCAAGAGGCTACAACAGTCAAAGATATGGGAAGAATATATGCATCTTTAAATGATCGACAAGTAGAGTACCAATCCAATATGATAGAGGTGGAAGGTAAGATCATAAATCAGCCTATTGCTATTTTGATTGATTCAGGAGCAAGTCATTGTTACATTGATCCTAAGATAGTGGATAGATTACATTTGGAGAAAAGTAAACTTGGAAAAGAAAGTTTGGTTCAATTAGCCACTTGAACCAAAAGGAGAATCCATGATATGGTCAGAAGTTGTTCCATAAGTCTTAATGGCGTGAATACTAGTACTGATCTAAATATCATACCATTTGGATCTTATGATGTTCTGATTGGGATGGATTGGTTGGACAAGCATCATGTTGTCCTAGATTGTCATAACAAGACATTTACATGTCTTGATGGAAATGGAAAACAGAGCACTGTGAAAGGAGTTCCAAGACGCATCTCTATAAGGGAGATTTTAGCCTTATAGCTGAAAAGGTGTTTTAGAAAAGGATGTCAATTGTATGTAGCTCATGTGGAAGAGCTAGATAATACAAAGGGGCCAAGCCTCAAATATTTCTCGGTGCTACAGGAATTTGAAGATGTATTCCAAGAAATACCCGAATTGCCACCAAGAAGGGAGATATATTTCCGAATTGACTTAGTGCCAGGAGTTGCCTCGATGTCAAAAACACCTTAGAAAATGAGCACACCAGAGTTAAAAAAATTACAAATGAAATTGGAGGAATTGTTAAAGAAAGGGTACATACATCCAAGTGTTTCACCTTGGAGGGCACCAGTACTTTTTGTCAAAAAAAAGGATGGAACCTTGAGGCTGTGTATTGACTTCCGACAGCTGAACAAGTACACTATAAAGAACAAGTATCCTCTACCCTGAATTGATGACCTCTTTGATCAGCTAAAAGGAGCGAATATATTTTCAAAAATTGACCTTAGGGCAGGATACCATCAAGTAAGAATCAAGGAAGAAGACATTGATAAGACAACCTTTAGGACCAGATATGGGCATTATGAATTTGTAGTGGTGCCATTTGGACTAACCAATGCACCAGATGTCTTCATGTGCTTAATGAATGGCATATTCAGAAATTTTTTCGACAAGTTTGTCATTGTATTTCTGGATGACATACTTATCTATTCTAAGTTTGAAGAGGAGCATGAACATCACTTAAGACTGGTATTACAAGTACTAAGAGAACATCAGTTGTATGCCAAGTTGAGTAAGTGTTATTTTTATCAAAAGAAGATACATTACTTGGGACACATTATTTTAGAGCAGGGCATAGTAGTAGATCCAGAGAAGATTGAAGCCATGAGAGGATGGCCAACACCCAGAAATGTGTCAGACGTCAGATCTTTTATGGGATTAGTTGGCTACTACATCAGGTTCATAATAGGGTTCTCTAAGATTGCTCATCCCATCACTTCTTTGCAAAAGAAGGGAACTAAATTTGAATGGACACTCAAGTGAGAAAATAATTTTAATCTGTTGAAGGAATTACTTACTAGTGCACCTGTGTTAAATATTATTGACCCAAAATGAAATTTTTTTGGTATGTACAGATGCATGTAAGGAAGGACTTGGGGGAGTCCTCACGCAAAATGGACATTTCATTGGATATGAGTCCAGAAAGCTTAAGGATCATGAGAGGAACTATGCCACGCATGACTTGGAACTTTCTTCCATTGTTCACGCCTTGAGGATGTGGAGGCACTATCTCATGGGGAGGAAATTTGAATTAAGGACAGACCACATTGGCTTGAAGTATCTTTTTGAACAACCAACCTTGAATGCCATGCAAACAATATGGCTAGAATTTCTAAGTGAATATGACTTCAATATCAATCATATCAAGGGAAAGGAGAATAAATTTGTCGATGCACTTAGTATAAGAGTGCATCTCATGCATGCTATTGTTGTCAGTATCCATCAGTCAGACTTGAAGAAAAAAAATTAGATGGTATTGCTATAAACCAACATTACCTACAGGTAAAGGAAAACTTACAGCAAGGAGATGCACAGTAGAAATTAGAGTATGAGATAAAGGAAGATGGATTAATCATGCATAAAAACAGAATCTATGTTCCTAGTTCTAGAAAACTAAGGAATGTGGTACTGAAGGAAATGCATGATGTTCCTTATGTTGGACATCTCGGCTACCAGAAAACAATTACAGCATTAATAAGCCATTTCTTTTGGTCAGGAATGAAGAATTATGTTGTTGATTACATCGCTCGATGTATGGAATGCCAGAAGGTGAAGAATGAGCATAGGCACCCAGTGGGTTTGTTTCAGCCATTACCAATCCCAGAGAAGAAATGGGAAGTGATCGCCATGGATTTCATCATAGGATTACCCAGAACGAATAAGCAGCATGATTCAATCATGGTGGTGGTTGACAAATTAACAAAGGCTACTCATTTTGTGCCTGTGAAGACAACACATACAACAGCTAATATTGCAGAAATTTTCATGAAGGAAATTGCTAGGTTGCATGGGATACCTAGAACAATTGTCTCGAACAGAGATACGAATTTTACCTCCAATTTCTGGAGGGGATTGTTTAAATAATTTGGCACAAATATGAACTTTAGCACCACATATCATCCCCAGACAGATGGGCAAATAGAGATATTCAATCGAATAATTGAAGACATGTTGAGAATGTATGTGATGGATAAGCCATCTAAGTGGGAAGATTACTTACACTTGGTTGAGTTTGCATATAATAATGGGTACCAAGCTTCATTGAAAATGATCCCATTTGAAGCCTTGTATGGTAGGAAATGCAATACTCCAGTAAGTTGGGACAACCCCGCAAATAGAGTGGTACTTGGTTCGGAGTTGCTCAAGGACATGGAAGACTAGGTGGTCAAGATCAAGCAGAATTTAAAGGCAACTCAGGATAGATAGAAAGTTTATGCAGACAAGAATAGGACAGCTAGAGAATTTAAAGTAGGGGAGCATGTACTTTTTAAAGTGAAGCCCAATAAAAGCTCTTTGAAATTGGGTAGTTGTACAAAGCTGGCAACCAAATTATGTGGTCCATTTGAAATATTGGACAGAATAGGGCCAGTTGCATACATGCTTGCATTGCCTGCTTCCATGAATGTGCATAATGTATTTCATGTATCTTTACTAAAGAAATATGTACATGATCCTAACCATGTTATTGATTGGCATATGATTCAGGTAGAGACGGAGGGAGACTTTTAGGTTCAGCCAGTACGGGTATTGGACAGAAAGGTAAAATGCTTTGGAATCGAGTTATACAGCTAATAAAAGTTTAGTGGACCTACTACAGGCCTGAAGATGCTACCTAGTAGCATGAATATGCCATGCGGGAAGGGTACCCGCAACTCTTTGAATAAATTTGAAATTTTGATCTCTATTTTGTATATGCACTGAGGACAATGCCAAAATAAGGGGGAGGGGATGTNTGAGAGGAACTATGCCACGCATGACTTGGAACTTTCTTCCATTGTTCACGCCTTGAGGATGTGGAGGCACTATCTCATGGGGAGGAAATTTGAATTAAGGACAGACCACATTGGCTTGAAGTATCTTTTTGAACAACCAACCTTGAATGCCATGCAAACAATATGGCTAGAATTTCTAAGTGAATATGACTTCAATATCAATCATATCAAGGGAAAGGAGAATAAATTTGTCGATGCACTTAGTATAAGAGTGCATCTCATGCATGCTATTGTTGTCAGTATCCATCAGTCAGACTTGAAGAAAAAAAATTAGATGGTATTGCTATAAACCAACATTACCTACAGGTAAAGGAAAACTTACAGCAAGGAGATGCACAGTAGAAATTAGAGTATGAGATAAAGGAAGATGGATTAATCATGCATAAAAACAGAATCTATGTTCCTAGTTCTAGAAAACTAAGGAATGTGGTACTGAAGGAAATGCATGATGTTCCTTATGTTGGACATCTCGGCTACCAGAAAACAATTACAGCATTAATAAGCCATTTCTTTTGGTCAGGAATGAAGAATTATGTTGTTGATTACATCGCTCGATGTATGGAATGCCAGAAGGTGAAGAATGAGCATAGGCACCCAGTGGGTTTGTTTCAGCCATTACCAATCCCAGAGAAGAAATGGGAAGTGATCGCCATGGATTTCATCATAGGATTACCCAGAACGAATAAGCAGCATGATTCAATCATGGTGGTGGTTGACAAATTAACAAAGGCTACTCATTTTGTGCCTGTGAAGACAACACATACAACAGCTAATATTGCAGAAATTTTCATGAAGGAAATTGCTAGGTTGCATGGGATACCTAGAACAATTGTCTCGAACAGAGATATGAAGTTTACCTCCAATTTCTGGAGGGGATTGTTTAAAGAATTTGGCACAAATCTGAACTTTAGCACCACATATCATCCCCAGACAGATGGGCAAATAGAGAGATTCAATCGAATAATTGAAGACATGTTGAGAATGTATGTGATGGATAAGCCATCTAAGTGGGAAGATTACTTACACTTGGTTGAGTTTGAATATAATAATGGGTACCAAGCTTCATTGAAAATGATCCCATTTGAAGCCTTGTATGGTAGGAAATGCAATACTCCAGTAAGCTGGGACAACCCCGCAAATAGAGTGGTACTTGGTTCGGAGTTGCTCAAGGACATGGAAGACCAGGTGGTCAAGATCAAGCAGAATTTAAAGGCAACTCAGAATAGATAGAAAGTTTATGCAAACAAGAATAGGACAGCTAGAGAATTTAAAGTAGGGGAGCATGTACTTTTGAAAGTGAAGCCCAATAAAAGCTCTTTGAAATTGGGTAGTTGTACAAAGCTGGCAACCAGATTATGTGGTCCATTTGAAATATTGGACAGAATAGGGCCAGTTGCATACATGCTTGCATTGCCTGCTTCCATGAATGTGCATAATGTATTTCATGTATCTTTACTAAAGAAATATGTACATGATCCTAACCATGTTATTGATTGGCATCTGATTCAGGTAGAGACGGAGGGAGACTTTTAGGTTCAGCCAGTACGGGTATTGGACAGAAAGGTAAAATGCTCTGGAATCGAGTTATACAGCTAATAAAAGTTTAGTGGACCTACTACAGGCATGAAGATGCTACCTAGGAGCATGAATATGCCATGCGGGAAGGGTACCCGCAACTCTTTGAATAAATTTGAAATTTTGATCTCTATTTTGTATATGCACTGAGGACAATGCCAAAATAAGGGGGAGGGGATGTAACACCCCAGGTTTCGAGCCCCAATTTTAAAATAATGTATTGTTACAATGCTAAGAGGCATGAGAGCCCAAACAATTATTAAAGGGCCAGTATGCCCAAGAAATGTAATTTTTTTATCATTATTAATAATAAACACATTGTTGGTTGCTAGACGAACAAGGACTAGAGTTATAGGGGGCTATGATTCCATAAGAGAGGGGGATTGAGGGGATGAATGTTTATTCCTATGTTAATTACCTTTTTTCCTAAGAGAGGGGATCAATTACGTGAGCTTCTTGGGGAAGGCCAGGAGGTTCTTGATTCCCCATGAAGTTACTTAAACCCACCTCTAATCTGATGGGAGGGTTCAACTGATGGCTTGTTCGCTGATTTCTTGTACGTTATCCCATTCTTTCCCACATGAACTTCCATGCACTCACTTACCCATCCATTTATACATCCTCACCTACATCTTGGTCTAGTAAAGGGAAAGGAAATGTGGAGAATTAGCCACGGGATAGTTGTTTGTAATGGTCATTGGTGCAATCCAACCATGACTTGGGGCCTACATGTCTGAGATGCGTTGGCCTGTGCCCTATTTTGCTCACAATTGTGAGTCTTGAGAGTTCAAGCATTGAGATTCTGGACCAGCTGTGTTGGAGGCCCTAGAAAAGGAGAAGGATTGCCTGAGGGACTACGTGATAGAGAAAGGTGGAGGTCCATTCTCTTGGGGTGGTACAGGCTGGGTAGAAGAGAGGTGGGTACTTGGATTGTTGTGGGTGTTGGGAAACTTGTGAGAGCTTGAGAGATGACTGGTTTGGGAACCCAAGTACACTCTAGAACCATCCTTGTGGATTCATAGCTCCGGCTCGAGGGTGACACTGTTGTTGATATTTGGAGCAATGGTGTCTACGGTTGGGTGGAACGTCCTTGGTCTACAGCCAGTTGGTGTCACCTTTTTATAAATATAAGTTCTCTCTGTTGTGATATTATTATCTGTGTATGAATGTATTCTGCTGTGTATTTTAATTATCATTTAACTAAATCTTAGATTATGCATGATTGTTGGATATTGTTGTGCATGTCATTAAATCTTGTATCTTATGCGTGCTTATTAATTAAGGAAGGTATCGGTAAGAGTATGAAGCCCAAGGGTGGGATTGAAGGTAGCATGCCCCAACATGTGGGTGGTTGGGCTATTCTTGATGCTTCAGCTGACTCCTTTTCCTTCTCGGTAGTGGACTTTTCTTCAGCTTTTGTGTTTTCTCTTGCTTCATTTTCTGCAATGGCTTTTGCCTTGTCAGCTTCCATCTTTTGCTTCTCTTACCATCATTTTTCTTCTTCAATACTTTCTCTTTGTCCCTCCTATTTTTCTCAGTAGGTGGTTCTTCTTCTTCTTCTGCAGATACTGAATGTGTCTAGAGGGATATGGGGAAGTATCTCTCAGCTTCATCTTTTATGGCTGCCTCTCTTGCATCTTCTTTATCCGCAATCCTGCCTCTTGGTTGACCTTGCATATTAAAAATAACCTCATCATAGGTTATGGCGTTATGATGTACTCCTTATTCCTAGAACTGAGTGGTGTATTCGTAAGGGAGTCTCATGCTATGAAGATGCTCTTTGACAATGTTCTTGGGATCGTGTCTCCTAAATTGTTCTTCTCCAAAATGATAGGAGAGAAATATGTCTACTTCTATCTAGGCTTGTTTGATGTTTTCAAAGAAGTAGTTCCCAATGAAAAGAGGCAATGGAAGCCATATGGATTTATTTGATCTATACAATATTCCTCTGACCCCATGTATGATTGTTTGATATGCTACTATTAAATTTGGCAGTATCGACAGTCATTCTCCAATGAGAGGCCATATGGGCCACCCTGAGGCTAGCCAGGGAGATTTGGAGAATCAACCAGTCTTGTGAGGTATTGACAAAAGCCA
>JZKD02S1911595.1:45048-62257 GCA_000966675.3 Picea glauca
GTAAGAAGACCTAATAGAAGCTTCCGCTTCTAGAAGGATCTTCCTCTAGATGCTTCTTTTTAGTATAAATAGGAGTCAAGGGTATGAGAACCCTAGATGGGATATTATTGTAACAAAGTGCTGCTCGATTGGAGGTTTCCCCCTCGAAGAGGCATGTGAACATTGCTATCTGATTCAAAGTGTTATTTCTGTTGCTATTTCATATATCATTTATGTGTATTGTGAATATTATGCTGGATATTTTACTGTTATTCTGTCATTTCTAGCATTTCGTTCCTATTCTGCATATTTTATATATCTGATATCTTGCAAATTATGCACCATTGACATCATAGACCGACAGATAGAAGAAAGGTTGTCGCAATTAGCCCGAGATTGTTACTCTTTTGAGGCCAATTGTCAAGCAGAATCGTCAAGGTTGATATCTTGGCTAGTGGAAAGATGTGTCACCTATACCGAGCATGTGAGAGGGCAAGCTTTTGGTACCAATTAAAGACAGAGATGAAGAAATGGAACGATTTCACTCCTTCTTATCATAACTGAAAATCTTGTAACGATTGAGATCCCATCTTATGTAAAACTCTATAAATATACCATAGAAAGAAAGAAAAAGGGCTAAACCTTTTTGTGTCGATTGTAATAGAGATTTTCTATTTTGAGAGTTAATATAAAGAAAATTCGAAGATTCTCAATTCCTTCACAACTGTGTTATGAGTTTGTTTCCTTGTATCTCATATTTCATTTCATTTCATATTTGTATCTAATGAATGCTTCGCTATAATTTAGTACAACCTCTACTATAGTGAATGAATTCTGGTTTTCTATATTGTTTACTATTTTTCCTCTTCACCAACTATCAGTAGGTATAAGACCAGTCGACACTTTAGAATTCTATATATATTTTATGCTTCATCGAGTTATTTCTCTACCTTTTTCTTCTTCTGTTTATAGGGGAGATTCTCCCTTGATAGGAGCCTTACACGATAGATAGCTTAATGTTTTCTCCCACCTCATACATATTTATTAAAATATAACTCAGTTACGGGAAAGGGCCTTTGGTTTGCACCCTATTTTCACTCCTGGAACTGTAAAATCTCTTTTATACGACCGAAATTGAGACAGCACCTAAAATTCTCCCGAGTTTTTCTTATCTTTTTGTTCCTCTATGACTGTCCATGTAACAAGACAGCCTAATATCGAACCCAGATTATCAGATCAAACACATATTGCCTTAAATATTTTTTATACTATTCTTAAAACAGCCACTACTTGGGTTGAGCTCGAACGTTCATGGGAAGCGATTGAAAGGGATATAAACATCCATGAACAATTGGAAGCTAGACAACCCCAACTCAGAAATCATCCCTAGCTTCCCTTGTCGAAGGTTGGCGTTTCTTCCTTCTCTACCCCTTACTCACTTTCGGATGCCTAGACACTATAATTCTAATCCTTAAGTATAGACTCTGGAACAACATCTTTTTTGTGCCGTTGTCGGGGACCAAAGCTACGAAATCTTTTTCCCTTGGAAAATGACATCTATTTCATTGAAAGTGCCACCCTTTGATAGTGAACAAAGAGTGCACACATTTTAAAGGCTTTCCAATATTTCACTTGGCGACTCCACGATTAATAAGTTGGCATCCGGACGAAGGAATACCAGGTAAAACCCTGATGGTAAACAGACCACACCCGTTACTAATCCTAAGAAGATTTTAAAGGTGAGAGGCTCTCCTAAGATGACCCCTGCAATCTTCCAGCCTAAATACCCACAACTGAAGACCAAAAGTTCTTTTGAACCTTCAACTTCACGCAGCCCTTTCTTTGACACTAAGGATCTAACATCAAACTACTTCGAAGTTAGAAGCAAAACCCATTCGATAACCCCTGTAGAACATAAAGAAAAACGTCATGTAGAAAATTTATCTACTGTCGATATATTGTCGACTCTTCAGTTAAATTTCGTAACCTCACACGGTCTCGAAGAATATTTCACTCATCCAGCTTCCACACCCATTGGTTCCCCTGACTACATCTCTTGCAAGTCTAAAGAGCCAAGCCCTCACGTCCCTTACCAATCATCCTCATATTTTTCACCCTGCGAAGAAAGTAAAGATTCACTTTTAATTTTCCAGAACCCCCTTTACAACTTTCCACTAATAACTATGGCGGCCGCCAGAGGAGGAGGTGGAGGGGTTGTCGGAGGAGGAGGTGGAGGTGCTCTTGGGGGAGGAACTGGAGGCCAAGGGTCTGCCCCACCTCCCAGGATATTTGCTAAATTGGCAGCAAGATACGCTCCCTTGGTATTTCCCGTTCCTCTACACAACCTTCCCGAAAATTATATAAAAAAATTGCCAAAATTCACCGGGGAAGGAGATCTGACCGCAGCCAAACACATAAATTTCTTTGATCAATTCGCAAACATCCTAGGTCTTGAACATGAAGACGTGTATTCAAGGCTTCTTGTCTAAACCTTCGAAGGTCAGGTCCGAACTTGGTTTCGAAGTCTACCTGCAGGATCTATCTTGTCATATGACGCCTTGGAAGATGATTTCCTTAGACAATGGGGCGAAAGAAAGGACCACCTATATTATTTAACTGAGTTTGGGTCTTTAAGAAAAAAGAATTCAGAAACAGTTATGGAGTTTATTCAAAGATTCAATAAGCTGTATAACAAAATCCCAGCCGAGTTTAAACTGTCCTAGCCCGCAGCCAAAGTAACTTTCACAGGTGCTTTCGAACCAGATTTTGCACTTCTTTTACGGGAAAGAAGAGGAGCTACTCTAAACCGAATGCAAGATGACACTGTAGAAATTGAGTCAAATATGATGGCTTCTGGTAAGTTAAAAGCTAAAGTAGAAATGGGAAATCGAGAAACTAGACGCTTTAGAGAACAAGCAGGGTCGTCAAGGTCTAATAGATACACAGATGACAAAGTGGATGATATGGCCAAGGTAATTAAGGAACTGTCTAATAAAATACCTAGAATGGAACTAAGACATGCCAAAGCTGATTCTTTCACCAAAAAGGATTTCAAGAGGAATCCCAACCCCCCAAACCAGCAAAGACAGATAAAAAATGAAGATTAAAAAATACAAACTCCCCTAAAGAACGAAAATTTTATAGGAGTAAATGATCTCCAAGATTTCAGAGATTCAGATAATGATGTCACGAACTTCGGTGATGACTGCACACAACTGTATCTAACTAGAGAAGATTATGAAAAGTCTCTAAACACTCAACAATCGTCGGTTAAGGGTGAAGAAAGAGATCATACTGACCTTTGTAACTCTCAAGAAGAAACCAAAATGATAATGGCTGAGGTCCACCTAAGTATAGCTTGAGATCTAAGAGTAAGCCCATTTCAACTACTCAACCTAAGAAAATTCTCCCAAGAGGTCAAACTTATGAGCCTACTCTGGAAGAAGCCATGTTACCTAACAGCAAAGAGAAAGTAGTAAACACACAAGAATCTGAAGTGGGAAAAGTTGAGACCCAAACACAAGGAACCAAAACAGCTAATACAATTGCACCTTCAACCAAGACTATGAGTAATAAAGCGGTCCAGACAAATAAGTTAGAAAAGAAGGATTCGGAAGTCCCAACTAGAGAAACAGACAAGGTAAGCAGAGCTTTCAGTTTCAAAAACAAGATAAATAAAATTAAAATACCAATTCCTCTAGTAGAGTTAGCAAAAAACCGAGTTTATCGAAAGCAAATTACCAAAGTGATAGGTGTTTCAGAGCCAGAAAGCCAATTTGACGTTTTGAACTTAGAAGATGATAAATCCAACATCACTTTTGGTCCACATTTTGAATGGGCAAAAGACTTTGTTGCTCCCTTTTATATCACCTTAAATGTATACAATCAACTGCTACATAATTGCATGCTAGACTTCGGAGCCTCCCATAACATGATGCCTAAAATTATTATGGACAAATTAGGTCTCCAGATCACCATACCTTACGAAGATATTTACTCTTTTGACTCGAGAAGAGTTAAGTGTATGGGAATGATAAAGGATTGAGTATTCACCCTGGCATAAGTCCCAGTTAAGAGTATCTTGATGGATGTGGTTATTTTCGATATTCCCCCCAAGTATGGCTTATTGTTGTCTAGGTCATGGGGAGCCAAGCTAGGGGGTTCTCTTCAACTGGATATGACATTCGCCACAATTCATGTGTTTGGTGGGAAATTTACTCAGTTGTACAGGGAGACGAGGTTAGCATATACAGTAAGCGACCCTCAAAATCCGAACAATTTCCCTATTTACATTGCAGACTAAGATTTAGGAAATTGTATCTTATCTTTTGATGACGGTTTAGATGGTGGCACAGAGGAAAACGACATAGAGAATGAAGAGTCAGGTTACATGACCGAGGATATGTGTACTACCGCTATCTGGAAAATGTTTTTTGATGGTGCCTCGTCTTGCGAAGGGGCTGGTGCAGGAGTGCTTTTTGTGGCTCCTGAAAAAAAGTTCGTTGTTCCTTTTTCTTACAAACTGCAATGGGATATAGATTATACTAACAATGTATGTGAATACGAAGCCTTGGTCCTAGGATTAGAGGCTGCCAGGAAGCTAAAAATAAATAACCTAGAGGTATACGGAGATGTGGAGTTAATAGTCAAACAAGTAAATCGACAATACCAAGCCAAGCACCCCAGATTAAGATCATACAGGAATTGTGCCTGGGATCTTATGGAAAACTTTTTCTCATCTGTAAATGCCCACTTCATCCCACACGCAAAAAACTTACATGTTGATGCATTAGCTAAAGCAGCTTCAACTTTCTTTCCTCCTACAACCTTTAAATTGAAGTATCACATAGAGATAAGACACAGACCATCTATACCAGATAATATCCAGCACTGGCAGGTTTTTGAGGATGATGAACAAATTAAGAAGTTTCTTGAAGCAATAGGTGAATTTTCTGAAACTCACGCAGATCAAGAAAATTAGAATGACCAGATATGGATCATGCAAGAAGGGGAGGACCCTCAATCTTTCCAAGACAAAATCGCAAATCATCGTATGTTGGTCCTAAAAAATAACCAGATTCTGAAGGGACTAATCCCTCTGGAAAGACTGTTTGATCAAAACAACATACCTGTAAAATCCACCTTACAACCTCACCCAGAAGAGGTTGAGGACTGTGACATAGGAACCAAAGAAGAATCCAAGATGTTTAAAATATCTAAACTCCTCCCCCCTAAAATAAAGGACAAATATAAGGACCTACTCAGACAGTTTAAAGACGTTTTCGCCTGGTCTTACGATGAGTTAAGAACCTACGACACTGCCATAATCGATCACAAGATACCTTTAAAGCCTAGGGTCAAACCTTTTATACAAAAGCTTAGGAAGATCAATCCCATTTTATTGCCTGTGGTCGAGAGAGAAGTGAAGAAACTTTTGGAGGTGAAAATTATAGTACCTCTAAGATATTCTAACTGGGTGGCAAATCTGGTCCTGGTCAGAAAAAAGAGTGGAGAAATTAGACTGTGCGTGGATTTCAGAAATTTAAATAAGTCCTCTCTTAAAGACAACTATCTATTGCCTAAAATGGATCATGTGCTAGAAAGGGTAGTTGGGGCGAATAGAATGTCTATGATTGATGGTTTCTCTGGATATAATCAAATTTCCATGAATGAACAAGATAAAGAAAAAACAGTTTTTACTACTCCTTGGGGTACGTTCATGTATGATAAAATTCCTTTCGGTTTGATGAATGCAGGAGCCACGTTCTAACACGCTATGGACATCGCTTTCATCAGAGAGAGGGATAAGTTTGTAGTCATCTATCTCGATGATTTAACAGTTTTCTCCAAATCTGACGAAGAGCATATGGTACATCTTAAACAAACATTCGAAAAATGGCGCAAGTTTGGTCTATCGCTAAACCCCAAGAAATCACACTTCGCCATGCAAGAGGGTAAATTATTAGGTCATGTTGTATCCAAGGATGGAATTAATATTGATCCTAAGAGGGTTGAAGCGATAGACACTATAAACATTCCTAGAAATGTAAAAGAAATTCAATCTTTCTTAGGAAAAATAATTTTTTTACGAAGATTTATCCCAAATTTCGCTAAAATTGTAAAATTGATCACAGATATGTTGAAAAAGAATAGGGAAGTAAAGTGGACAACAGAGGCCAAAGCGTCGTTCGCACACATTAAGAAAGTCATAGCCGAGGCACTTGTATTGGCAAGTCCCGATTATCTGAAAGACTTTCTTATTTTCTCATTTGCCTCCGAACACACGATTGATGTTGTGCTCCTCCAAAAGAACGAAGAGGGTTTTGAACAGTTAATCGCCTTTTTTAGCAAGAGCCTCACAGACGCAAAGCTTAAATATGATATAATAGAGAAACAAGTGTATGCCATGGTAAAATCATTGAAGGCATTTAGAACATATGTATTACACTCCAAGATCATTGTGTACGTACCGACCAGTTCTGTGAAAGATATTTTGGTACAACCAGACAGTGACAGGAAAAGAGGACGATGGTTGGCCAAGATTCAAGAATTTGACCTGGAAATCAAACCTACTAAATTGATAAAAGGACAAGGTCTGGCCAAAATTTTGGCTAAATCAAATCTTAGAGCTCTGGATATAAACTGCCTATAGGGATATGAGGAAAATATGAACGTAAACGATCTTGATGAACCAACAAGTGTAATTAAGATCAAGGAGAAGTTTGTATCATCAGAATGGTACAGAAACATAGTATCCTACCTACTGACTCTAAAATGCCCGAGTGAACTATCACCATCAAAATCCAGGACTTTAAAGCTTCATGCGGTTAAGTATTGTATTGTCGAAAATCAACTATATTGGAAAGACCCGCTCGGTTTCGTGTTAGTCTGCTTAGTCGAATCGGAAACAGAAAGGGTTATAAGTGAATTTCACGAAGGAGTTTGTGGAGGAAATCATGCTTGGAGGGCTACAGCTTACAAAATTATGAGGGTTGGGTATTACTGGCCAAAACTCTTTTCAGACATTAACGCCAAGGTTCGAGCCTGTAGACCTTGTCAGCTATTTGCAGGTAAACAGAAACTCATGGTGCTACCTTTAGTTCCAGTCAAAACTGAAGCCCCTTTTCAACAATGGGGGCTAGATTTTATAGGAGAGATTAATCCACATTCTAGCGCCCAACACAAGTGGATCTTAACTGCCACAGACTACTTTACCAAGTGGGTCGAAGCTATTCCAACTAAAAGGGCAACTGACTCGGTGGTAATAGATTTCTTAGAAGACAATATCTTGTCAAGATTTGGCTGCCCCCGAAAGATAGTCACGGATAATGCCTAGGCTTTCAAATCTATGGCTATGATCAGCTTCTGCCAAAAGTATAATATTTTCCTTGGCCATTCTACAGCGTACTACCCCCAAGGAAATGGACTGGTCGAGTCGTCTAACAAGAGCTTGATCAATATAATTAAGAAAGTGTTGGATGAAAACAAAAAGTCTTGGAATGTACATTTAAAATATGCTTTGTGGGAAAATTGCATAGGCACTAAAAAGTCTATCAACATGTCTCCTTTTCAGATGGTATATGGGACAGATGTGGTGTTACCTATAAATTTAGCACTCCCCGTGATGAAATTGTGGCAATATCAGAAAGAAGAACCAAATCACGTCACCAGGAGGATAAATCAGTTAATCGAGGTTCAACAACATAGGGTCGAAATGGATGAAAGGTTGCAGAAGTATCAAGATGACATGAAGGCATTATTCGGCCGTAGGGTGAAGGATAGAGATTTCCTCCCAGTTGATTTAGTATTAAGGTGGGATGCAAGGAGGGAAGAAGCAGCGAAACATGGTAAATTTGATCACCTCTGGTATGGGCCATTCAGAGTCTCGGCTCTAGAAGGAAAAAATTCTTTCCTACTGAAAAATCTAGACGGTGAAATCCTCAACACCCCTATCAACGGGCGTTATCTAAAGCATTATATGACATAAACAGTCGCCAAAAAAATAATAATAATAATATAGATAAATAAATAAAAATAAATAAATTTAATTTTAGATTTGTATATTCATATATAGAGTTTTTACTTATGTATATATATTTTTCATTTCGCTTGTTATTCTGATTTTCTTTCGTGAATTTTCGACACCTTTCAGATAGCCTCGATAACCTTCATATTTGCCTTTTACAGGATTCCAGATACAAACAAAACAAGCAGGAGAAGTAAACCGAAAGTTGGGTGTCAGAAATAAATTGGCTTAAACAGGTGATACCAAAGATTTTTGATATTTTGCAAAGAAAGTGAAACGATAAGGAAAAGGTGAGATTTCCTAAAAGACTTGTTTTGAAGGGCTATCAAAGGAAACTGAGATAACCCCATTCAGACAGCAACATTGTCTGAACTAATAAGTAACAGAATGTTTCCATGTTTAATCTTTTACGAATGAATAAGACAAATTAAACAAGTCACTCAAATTAAAGCAGTCGGTCAAAGTAAAGTGCCCCCGAAAAAGATTTTCAAGAGTCAGTTTTGATTTTTTGACCTCTGTTTTTCAGTCCATAAATCTCTATCTGTCACCCTTTTCTGTTTTTCGGGTGTACCCTTTAAAAAGTCAGCATCTTTCCATTTTTGCATACGTAGGGAGAAGAGATTATGTTTCAACCTCGAGAGCTTCAAAGCAGATTGTGGAAAGAAAGCAGGTCTTCACAACTCCTCGGTCCCTTGCTAAACAAAGGGACGCTTAAAGTGATCCCGACTTTCCTAGGTTTTTCAACAGTTTCGGAGGATTGAGACTTGCTCAAATAGAATACCCTAAAAAGTTATTTTTCCCTTTCTCCTTGTGAACGAAGGTGTTGTGAAAGTTAAGGGAAGGTTGGTACCGAGTAATCAAAGTAAGTTGATAGACCTATAATGCAAAATATTACACAGATATCAGCCATGATACAAACTGATTGCCCCCATCTTCGCGCTCTAAAAAAAAAAAAAAAAAGCAAATTATAAGACAGGTGGTGAAAGGAAATTCAGAAATGATTGCCCCCATCTAGTCCAAGAGACAATGAAAGGAAATTCAAAAATGATTGCCCTTGTCTCAGCATTTAAATGCACAAATATATTCCGAAGTGGTGAAAGTAAATTCAATAAAAGGGGGAAAATAACTTCACTAGGGTATTGAACATGCTCGCTGGCAATGAAGTAATATCTGAGATATTTGTAAGGTTGTTATACATGAATATCACTCTACTCTGGTAACCAATTCTATTTAAAACCTGATATACATCCCATGTTCAGGCAGGGCTTCCTGATTAAAAACATATAATCTTCTTCTTTTGATGCAAGCCGATAGCCACAAGATCTGTTGGGTCTCCTAGAACTGTTTTGATTGTCTTAGGGCAGACCGGAATTCAGTAACGGGAGGGAGAAAGTCGTGAAAGAGACCACAGCTAAGTTTAAAAAGTATCTGAGCTTTGAAATTCTTTTCAAAGGTAAAAAACGAAGTCCCTTTCCCCTTCAGCATCCTGTTCTCAGGATTTTTTCGCTGGATTAAAGCCATTGACTCCATTTACCCAATATCGGCACGTGGTCTAATGTTCTTCCCATCTTACAGGAAAATAGGATCCCTAGTTGGAGCCTATGTTGGAGCCGCCTTTATTTTTTAGCCCGTTTTGAATTTCATATCTTAATGCTCGAAATTGAGAGATGGTTTTCGTATTTTCCTTTTTTTGTTCCAAAATCTCTAAAGCCTCATTACGTGAGCGACGACGGTTTCATACTCTCAAAGCGAGTTCTACTTTTCGTTCAAATGATTTTTCCCTTTTTTTTTACCTCGGGATTCTGTATGTCGGATGTTATAGATCACATAGTTCACAAGTCCCGAAGAGCGAAACGGCGAGATCACTTTAAAGTTTTACCCAAGTCAGTAGTGAGAGTAAAAATTTTCTAAACTATGGCTTAAGCATCATCAGGGTTTTGCGTCTCGGCATTTACTAACTCCAAAAGTCTTACTATCGTAACCCTGATAGCTGAAACTATGAGTTTCTTGTTTCAGTAACCCATGTTAATGATAAAGGTAAAAAGCTTAGTCACGATTAAGCTCTGTCAAAAATTCGCAACTCGGCGTATTTCCCTATAAAAGCTACATTATCAAAGCCTTGAGTCACGAAATCGCGATAAATATAGAAATGTAATTAATTAAACACTTAATCCGGTTTTATCCCCCATTTTAATTAAAACATATCATCGCGATTTCGCAACTCAGCATATGAACTTCCCGGAAGCTATACCTTCGAAGCTCCGAGTCACGAAGTTGCGATATAAATAATCATGTAATTAATTAAGTGCCAAATCATAATTACATTTTTTATTAACCAAAGATAATCATCACAATATCAGGTCTTAGAGGTTCAAAGGGTTAAAGCGAAAACTCCCGATGTAGCGAGTACCGAAAGATTAATTAACGTTGATAAAACCTGATTAATCGAGCTAAGCTAGTATTTCTCATGATTTGATGCATGCACAGTCTACGAGGCAGTCTTAATTTTTCCTTGCGCCAAATGACATTTCGAACCGCCAAAATTTATGGAATTAATTAGAAACAAGGCAAATCAACAAGTAAGGATCGTGTTTTTATTGCTAAAATTGTATTTAAGCATGATTTGACCGTTCTGTTCTTGAAAAGTACTAAGTTTTTGAATATATAGAGATTTTATTTGTTATCACAAATTCATTTATATATTACGTAGAGCAAACTTTTCTCAACGAACTAATTTCTATATGTATACATATTTTTATCACAGAAGAGCTAAAGCAGGATCCCCCGCCATGGCCGCGCGAAAAGCGTCTAAAGACAATGTTGAGGTTTCAGGACAAGGTTCAGACAACGTCGCTAATACTTCACCTCGAAGTGTCAACTCTGTCAGGACCTGGTCATTTGTTTCTGATGTTCTACAGTCCGAATTGGTAGATTATTCTGATGATTCCAGTGACAATGAAAAAGAYGACCTGACCACCAAATATAAGATCGTCRTCCAATTTGGAATGCATAAAGTAGTGGCCAGGMCACRACTGCTCCCTTACTATGATATGGTCTGGTGGGCATTAGACCATGTGKACATACCAACCAGAACCATCATCAATGAATAGAAAKTCACTATTGGGACTTTCAGACCCAAACAACTRCAGGCTATGTACAAGTTGCCTAYCGTGTCGGACCTTACATACGATGTTGAATTCTTAGAGACCTTCAAACAGAAWGAATATGTGCAATATGACAAGACTATGTCTAGTTTAATCAGAGATTGRGTTTCACACCCTRCGAAKTTTAGGGCAGACAGTAATGGTATATATTCAATAGCTTCCTTGGAGCCGCAATTCAAATATGTAGCTATGATGGCCTACAGACTATAYGGGAGAGAGGACACCACACATTTMTTTATTCAGTGGGTRCCTCTAATAMATTCAGTTKTCGAAGKTTGTTCCTTCGAYTGGGCTAAAATGATGTCTAATAGCTTGACCAATCAAGTTAYAGAGTATCGGGCGCAGAGGGAGAGMGRAAAGATTGCTTCATTATTTATGTMTGCATACATTATGGATGTCGTGTGTTTTCTAAYGCCCTTTCCCTTAATGAKMTGAAGTTGGACTCCATCGGAGGGCGAGCCCATCCACGTCTACCATTCAAAAYTGTAGGAAAACAAAGCAGCAGATTKTGTGTATGAAATCTTCAACTAGGTAATGGTACCACTGCATGTCACTATTTTCGGCCACCCACCACCCARGATCTCAGACAGTATAGTGACGAATCTRAGCAATATAGTTGACTAGCATGTAGAAGYAGAATTCTCATACCTCAGGGTTTTCGGGGCTTCTGTTCCCCCKCATGCATTACCATTATTCATACYCRACAAGWTGGCTTSTCATGAGGTTGCTAGGCAAACCGTAATCGGTGGCATAAGCAAGGAGCTTAAGGKATATTCAAAGAAGGTATGGCCACCTTTTCCTGTTCATTWAAATTCATATTCTTTATTAGATTTTGGGCATGCTAAAGCTAAGGCAATAGTCCTGGAAGACCTAAAATTGGTTCATATTGAATTCAAGAAGCACGATCTGCAAAGGGTYGTAAGTAATCACTTGKCCAGTTGCGGACTCAAAAGGTTCGAACACRAGAATTCACCCTCGGATGATTTTTTTCGAGGTGCAAKATCTTATGCCGAAATTTTGGCTCGRATAYAAGCCCTGGCACCCGAAGAGAGGGCCGATGTTCTAAAATTCCAAGAACATCGACACAGTTKTCTTCCCRCAGTATTGCAGGGTGAAACTCCAAGTACAGYAGAGGTGAAACAAAAAGAAGCCAATGGCTCCAAAGATGCGACACCCAKCCAAGAAAAACACCAGGACGGGGAAGAGSAAACTAGGAGTCCGAAAACAGAGATAAAGACTCCCGAGCTGCCAAAAAAGAAGTCTCCAGTCACTACTCCAGGGCAGCCAKCTAAGAAAATYGRAGACCCCATCGCCTCCATTACTCCCTTGCAGTCAACTCAGGGAAACATAGACACAGGGTGGATTTTAAATGAAKAATTGAGACCTATAAGGGTGGAAGAGCTCCCTCCAAATGAGTTCTTTTTCGATAAGAAGGGAAAGGTTGTGGTAAAAAGAGAATTCTATTAGGAAGGGGGATCGACAACCAAGAAGTACAAAGTGTTGACCAATGGGAAAGATAAGAAGAAAGACAAGTTTTCTATAGAAATAGTCAGGACCTTAGGGGCATACGCTACAGCAAACCAATTTTCAGTCGGTATTTTGAAAAATCAGCTGAAGCGAAAAAATTGCCTCATCAAAACCTTAGAAGTTAGACTAGCCACAACAAAGGAGGCTGCCAAGGACCAGGCGAGCGCATGAATAGAACAAGCAAATCTGGCCGATAAAAAAGAGATAGAGCTACTCAAAACTAAGCTCGGACAAGCAGAGCTGGTGGTTCAGAATGGTCAGATACATGCGGGCCAGCAAAAAGACTTGATTGAAAAGCTACAGGCTAGAGTGGAAATCGCCGAAAGTAAAGTTATAGATATCGGGATGTTCCAGTCTCAGGCGATGGAAATTCGGAGCAGGGTTTCTGCAGCCCAGCGAAGTTTACTCGCCAAGGTAGAGATAATTTGGGACAACTGCTTACTCATTGATGAAGTATTGGAAAATTTATCTGTTAGAGAAAGGGAAGCTGGAGTAGCTTGGGTCACTTTTCAGGAAGTTGTAAGAGCTACAAACAACAGGGAATCGGGAAGTACTCCCAGGTTTTCCATTTCGGAGCAAACCAGAGGAAATATTTTATTGAAAGAATGGGAGCACAGTATATCAAAAGATAAACTACAAGCGAAGAAGGTAATGAAATCCTTTGAAGAGGATTTTGGTTCTATAGATGGTACTCTGTTAAGTATTGATAACGAAGGCAATGCTGAAACATTGAGTCAAATGAATATAGCGAAAATATCTCTTGATATAAACGAAAAAGAAGAAAGAGATTCAGCCGAAATCTCACAAGTAACTATGGTAGACATAGTGCAAATAGATAAATGTATGATTAAACCAAGTGTGCAATTATGCGCCATTGACATCATAGACCGATAGATAGAAGAAAGGTTGTCGCAATTAGCCTAATATTGTTACTCTTTTGAGGCCAATTGTCAAGCGGAACCATCAAGGTTGATATCTCGGCTAGTGGAAAGATGTGTCACCTGTACCAAGCATGCGATAGGGAAAGCTTCTGGTACCAAATAAAGACAGAGATGAAGAAATGGAAGGATTGCTCTCCTTCTTATCGTAATTGAAAATCTTGTAACGATTGAGATCCCATCTTATGTAAAATTGTATAAATATACCATAGAAAGAAAGAAAAAGGGCTAGACCTTTTTGTGTCGATTGTAATAGAGATTTTCTATTTTGAGAGTTAATATAAAGCAAATCCGAAGATTCTCAATTCCGTCACGAGTATGTTATGAGTTTGTTTCCTTGTATCTCATATTTCATTTCATTTCATATTTATATCTAATGAATGCTTCGCTATAATTTAGTTCAACCTCTACTATAGTGAATGAATTCTGGTTTTCTATATTGTTTATTGTTTTTCCTCTGCACTAGCTATCAGCAGGTATAAGACCAGTCGACACTTTAGAATTCTATATATATTTTATGCTTCATCGAGTTATTTATTTACCTTTTTCTTCTTCTATTTATAGGTGATATTCTCCCTTGATAGGAGCCTTACACGATAGACAGCTTAATGTTTTCTCCCACCTCATACATCTTTATTAAAATATAACTCAGTTACGGGAAAGGGCCTTTGGTTTTCACCCTATTTTCACTCCTAGAACTGTAAACTCTCTTTTATACGACCAAAATTGAGACAGCACCTAAATTCTCCCGGGTTTTTCTTATCATTATGTTCCTCTATGACTATCTCTGTAACAAGACAGCCTAATATCGAACCCAGATTATTAGATCAAACACATATTTCCCTAAATATTTTTGATACTATTCTTAAAACAGCCACTGCCCAGGTTGAGCTCGAATGTTCATAGGCAGCGATTGAAAGGGATATAAACATCCAGGAACAGTTGGAAGCTAGACAACCCCAACTCAGAAATCATCCCTAGCTTCCCTTGCTGAAGGTTGACATTTCTTCCTTCTCTACCCCTTACTCACTTTCGGATGCCTAGACACTGTACTTCTAAGCCTTAAGTACAGACTCTGGAACAACACAAGGCATGATAAAAATAAACATACATTCTTAATTGAACGTCAATACAGATATGGATTCTTATATGAAATTATGATGTATATACATGGATATGAGTATTGGTGAACTAAGCTGCAGGTTGACAAGTTATGTAATGACCAAATGACTGTAGTGTTGATGTAATTTGGATGTCGTAGACATCCAAATGACTGTAGTGTTGATGTAATTTGGATGTCGTAGACATCCAAAAGATAGTGTATGCTATAAGTTGTACTTATGATTTAATTTATGGTTTCAAATATTGCTATGATCTGTGGTAAGTATGGTTTTGACAGGACGCACAACTTTCCCAAAGTGGTTATTGATAATGTGACTCTAAGAACAGTAGTTGCACAATAGGGATTGATGTAGGGGGTGTACCCTAGTTCTATAAGGAGGGGTGGAGGTATTTCCCACCATTTATCCTTTTAAACCTAGAGTCTTGGGAGGGTTGTGTGAAGTCACGCTCCCCTAGACGTGTGATGGCAACTGCCAGTTGCCTGTTGGGGAATCTTTGTCGAGATGTATGACACTTTCACTTATGGGTTCTATCTGGAGTTAGGTCAATCTAGTTGATGCTCCAGCTTAGTCCAACAGAGGAAAGGATAGGATGGAATATGGAAGTAGGTTAGGAAGGAAGGATGCTTCGATGTTAGTTGAGAATATTGATTGGGGATTAGAGATGCCACTATTGTTTACTCACTTGGTTGCTACCATGTTTAAATCCCTCTTTGATTTCCTATTGATATTTTAAGTGTGATAATGAGTTAGTAATGAATTGGTGTAATTTTGTTCGTTAAGATTATTAAATGATGCATTACTTGATCTGTTGTCCTACATGTCTTGGTGATCATATAGGAACTATGCACTAGAGGAAATGGTTGTTTATCGCTAGTGCATACATGAGATATGTGTTTGCCAGCTACGCACACATACCCTACCTATGTACACTAGTACAATTAATTAATGTATTAATTATTAAAGTAAATTATTAACTATTTAATTGAATGTTTATTGAATATGTAAATTATATTGCATACAAAATATCTATAAGCATTAAATACCTTCTTGAATTTGATAGATGGTGGGTATGATGAATTGAATGAGTATGGTGGAGTGTTATGTAAATTTTGGGGAAAATTGTCAAATTACATTTATTAGCTAGAAAGACTTTCATTTTATTTATTGTTGTTTAATGCAAGTCATTTATATTTTAGTCTTATTTTAATCTTTTCCCAAAAATCTAGATAAGGGAGGTTGATGGATAATAATGAGGGTGGTTGAGGAGACTTGGGGAGGGGTGTATGGAACTTGATAAATAGGGAGGAGAAGTGGTGAGGAAAGGGGCAATGGAGAGGTTTGAGCATGATGAGAGGTTGTGAAATTCTTGGAAGATATAATTCTTGTGATAGTTTTCTTTAAGCATTTGTGTTTTGTTGTTCTTGGAGTCACGGGCACGGAGGGCCAATAAACCGAAAGGTTTCTTGGAGCTAAGAAGTCAGCTAGGCTCCTAGTTGGCAGGGAGGATTTTTTTGTTTCACTCTGGGCAAGCGGGAAAAGAATGCTTGGAAGCGCCCAAGACTACATTACAACTGATGAGCTTCAACAAGTTAAGGAGGAGGTATTTTTTTGGTGGTATTTGGTTATTTATATTTTGTATATACTTTTGTTTTAAGTTCTAAATCATAGAGTTAACATATTACTTATTTCATCATGTTATCTATATTTATCATTGAGCAAATGTAGAAGAATTGTGTAAATGAAAATCAATGAAATTATGCTAAAACAAAGTTGTTATTGTGTATGTATTTAATGAAAGATTAATTGTTTAACATCTTGGAAAGGTGTTACACATGGGTATGCAGATGTTGACTGGGTAGGAAGCCCAGTGGATCGGAAGAGTACTTCCTAATACTGCTTCAGTTTAGGATCTGCTATGATCTCTCGGTCAAGTCGAAAGCAGGGATCCATTGCACAGAGTGCAGTAGAGGCTGAGTACATTGTAGCAAGTAATGCTAGCAAGGAAGCAGTATGGCTCAGAAAATTGGTTTCTATGTTGTTTGGTGACAAGCTCGAGATGATGGTGGTTCACTGTGATAATCAAAGTTGCATAAAATTGACAGAGAACCTGGTATTTCATGATAGATCAAAACTTTTTGACATGAGGTACCAATACATCCGAGACTTGGTCCAGAGAAAAACTATAAAGTTATAGTACATAGCCACGAGCGAGCATGTAACTGATATCCTGACCAAGCCTCTGACCTCGAGACAGTTTGTGCAGCTGAGAGGAAAGCTTGGTGTGGCTGAGAATCTCTCCCTCGCTGAGAGGGAGTGTTAAATTTGGTAGCATCGACAGTCATTCTCCAATGATAGACCATATGGGCCACCTTGAGGCTAGCCAGGGAGATTTGAAGAATCAACCAGTCTTGTGAGGTATTGACAAAATCCAGGGGGAACAGACAACCTCTG
>JZKD02S1911595.1:62307-73878 GCA_000966675.3 Picea glauca
GAACCCTCTCCTCAACACAGTTTTGCAATACAGTTTTGCAACACAATTTTGAAATAGAGTTTTCATATGCAGGTTGAGGGTGAAGTAATAGAGGAGCACATCAGTGATAAAGAGGCAGCATATAAAAGGTGTATTTCAGCAAGGTCTTATAAGTCTTTTTCAGGTTAGAGTCATCTTAGAAAGCTCTTTGAGAGAAGTACATTCATGGTGGATATTTGTCAGAGATCTTACGTTATTAATGCAATAAAGGAATATTGTTTGCTGGGGTTTTTCTCCATGTACAGAGTTTCCCCATGGTATATGTGTTGTTGATATGCATGTTTACTTATCTCCATAATTATTGCTATTCGATTATGATTTGAAATTTTTGAAGTGTATTAGGCTGGAATCAAAGTATTGAAGAAAATAAAAGAATTAATAAGCATAAGAAATCAAGCTCATAATCTAACAGCTACTTCATGTACCACAAGTTTATATAGGACGAACCTAGGAAGTAGTTGAGGTGGTTTCATTACACTGTGTATCCTGATATATGTACCATGCTCCATTGGATACCAATCCCCAATTTTCCTTATAACTTTTATGGCCTTTTCGGTCATCCAGGGTGGGGAGGTGCAAAAAATGAGTTCATACAGTTGTGTGAGGTGGTGCTCATAGATCCTTTGGTAATCTGCTCAGTATTTTTGCTCCCATAGTACTTTGCAGTAAATATGGATAGCAGCATCAACGGGCAACCAACTCCATCCCATGTTCGGGTATTTGTGGGCTATGCACATTATATCTAGGAGATATGAAGCCATATGAAAACTAGGGAAGTTTCCTAGTTGTGCTCATGTAACAACCGAAATTTCACTTTTAAGATTCTCAAACAATATTTCTACCCAATTGACTAAGGCACCTACATCTACACAGAAATAAATTAATGGCAGATAAGAAAGAGGAAATTATGTTGCATCTAATTCCCCATATAACTTGCACATCACGGTTACCATATACTGGTATGGTATTCTTAGATTGGTAGTTGGATATTGACCTTTGAACTGAAATTTAAATTTCTTATCCGTTGTATACCAGGTGGGGAACAAATCCTTTGGGGTGAGCTCCAACTCGCTAAGGAGCTGACCGTCTAACTTTTTGTTTCTAGCCTCTAGGTGATAACATTTGGCTAGATCATCAGGCCTGAATGAATTTATAGGATCCTTCCTTGTATTGAAGATATACCTGTTGTCTACGTCTGCATTGTTCAAAATGCATGATATAGTGTCTACGCAAGGGAACACCGTTGGATGTGCTACTACCCTGAATATGCCTAACTTTATGATGTTCCTAAATGCATGAATCTCTCTTGGGTCCTCCACTTCTATAGAAAAAAATTATTTCTTGAACATGGGATAAACTTCCCCCCATTTCAAAATCTCTCATTCTTTATCTAAATTTCCTAATGTATAGTCGTACATAGTCCTAACACTTTCTACATCTGTTGTTTGTTGAGAGTTGTCGGATGGTTCATCTCCCATTAGCTTTATTGTTGCTTTATTTCATGGTGACATATATGAACCTGCATAAAATGATAAATTTGTAACTTGTCATTAGAAAGAATTCATAGAGAACTTATTCAAGACATGTTGTTCTTTGTATATAGCAATCAATTTCCTACTGAGATTGTGAAAATCTTGGGAAATTCTTTGAGAAAGATGAACAATTTTAAGTGTAGGTCAGAGGAGTTAATAATAACTCCTCCAAGCAGTTTGGATGAGTTAATAGTAATTCCTCTGGGCATTTCAGAGGAGTTAATAGTAACTCCTCCGAGAAATACTCAGAAGAGTTTTTTTCTCATATTTGGGGTTGCTCGGTCATTTATCAAAGAACTTCTCTGGATTGCTCGGAGTAGTTACTAGTAACTCCTCCGAGTAGGTCAGAGGAATTAACAATAACTCTCTCGATCATATTAGAGAAGTTAATAGTAACTTCTTCGATATTATTTGGAGAGTTACTAAAATCATTTTCGGGATAAAAATTGGTGAATACGTAGCAATAGCAAGGAGCCATTCGACTACTTTAGAGGAATCATACCTGAGCTCGGGGTTTACTCCGGTCTGGTTTTCGTTCCCTAGATGAAAATGGAAAGGATGTGTTTCTTTATAGTCATGTCTGAATCTAGGTTTTGGGAAATGGTAAACATTCAAGGGACGCCCAATTGTTTAGTCTCTAGCCATCGAAGGGATTGATTCATTGATGAGGACATAGAGACAAAGTGGTAGAGGGAAATATTCTAAGGGGAAAATGTGGATTAGGTTTGACATCGTACAAGAGGAAAGAGTCAGGGGGAAACCTTAACCTTAATTTCTTAAGAAAAGATAAAATCCAAATGGAAACAAACTTACCAGTTTGATCGCTGCCACATGTAGATGAATGGGAAGGAAAACTTGTTCGAATGACGTTTATCCAATTCTCCAGTGTCTAGATTTAGGCAAATGGAATATTGAAAATAAACCCAAACCTATTTTTCTTTATATAACTTAAAGTCAATTAATTGGAATTAAATGTGGTAGGTGGCCTCGGAGACTTTCTTAACAACTCCTCTGAGCAGCTCAGGGGATTTTTTTACAACTTTGCCGAACAATTTTGCTTGATCGAAGTAATTGGCAAGAACTCCTCTGAGTATCTCAGAAGATTTATTGGTAACTCCCTTGAGCATCTCATAAGAGTTGTTGGGAATGCCTCTGAGCAGCTTGGAAGATTTGTTGGGAACTTCGCCAAAAATTTCTTAGGACTTCCACTTTAAATAATTTCTTGACTTTTTTTAAGGGAATCATTAGTTACCATGAGAAGATTTTGTTTGGTCAAAGGGACTTATGATCATTTTCTTTAAGATTCAAAAAAAAAAGGAGGCTCCTTTTTAGGAAAATATCCAAATAGAATGTAAAATGGAGCGATTGTAGTGCTAGTCACAACAAATGGTAACACATTGGGCGAATCCTTGGATCTCTACAACGAGTCCATTCATAATTTTATTTAGTAGGGAAACTCCATCACACAAAATCACAAGGAAGAAAAATAAGTCTCATGATATACATATTGAAAAGATCTAGGTGATTCAAAGAGCGTTGGGACCTGTTAAAATTCAGCAGATTTCTTTCAAACTTATATCAAACATTATAATAAATGGCTAAAGGGAAAATGTAGGTAGTAAATTAAGGAAGAAACATCAAGAATGTTGAGAATACAAGTATGATTCATTTCTCTAGTGTTTCTTGGTTGTCAGCGAGCATCCATAGCCCCGACAGAGTCACCCTAGTGTCACAAGCATTGCTCCGCTGCCAACGAGAATCCATAGCCCCGGTGGAGATACTTTCATGTCCCATGTGATCTGAAAATACTTTCCCCAAGCCTTTACCTTTTATAATGTTTGATTCTATTTTGTTTAGAGATATAGGTGGATGGGGGGATTCCACGTAACCTTTAAAGGCACTAGGGATGACACATGTGATAATGAGATCTGCTAACTTGATTATAGATAAGCAAACTTCCTGACTTCTAATTCCTAACTTACTACAGACGTCTCATCTAGACCATTTCATTTATCTTTTGTAACATAGAAATTTGTTGTTTACTTACAGTACCTTAGCTCTTTTCTTTCCCAATATCTTTTTGTATTGACAAGCTCCATTCCTCTACTAGATCTTAACTTGTAATAGTGCACAAAGGGTCCACATGTCTGGGAGAGGAGTAGAATGGACATCCTATTACATAGATGTTTAGGCCTTTTGCATTGAATGTGTTTCTTCTAAGCATGTGACCCGCTTCAGGTTGTAAGAAATCCCAAAATTACAAGTGTATCCAACAAGAAGGACAAGGTAAAACTAGTAATCAAACAGTTCAAGAAAAATCAAACTAACTAAGGAAAAAAAAGTTAAAAGCAAAAACTAGAAACATGTCTTATTTATGTACAAGTGATCAACAGCCTCAAGGGATAACTGATATAATGTTTTAGGACTTGGTCATTTATAGGGAGAGAGTCGATTTCTCCCTAAAGGTTTTGTAATTGGAAAGTGCCTTGTCCAATCTTTTCTTTGATAAGATAGGGACCAAGCCAAAGTTGTTGAAATTTTGTATGTTTCCATTTGTCTTCGTGTGGTTTATCCCATTTCAGGAATACATCCCCAACTTGGAATTCTTTCTCACCATAATATTTCGTATCAAACCAACATTTTACTATTTGTTGGTGAGCTTCAAACTTGGTTTTAGTCTTGTCACATATTTCTTCAAGGTTTAGCAAGGTATTTATATGACTTTGGATAACTAGGCATTCTCTGCCATGGGACTGTTGTGTAAGTTGGAGAGAGGGCGGGTAAATGTTTGAGGGTAACACAACTTCTTTCACATACACAAGAAAACAAGGTGATGTTCTGATGGAGGATTTTTGGGTGACACGATCTTCCCAAAGAGCATTTTGTAATGCATTGTGCCAATTTCTTTAGTGATCAAACACGGTTCTCTTAAGGATATGGATGATGTTCTTGTTTGTGGATTCTGCTAGACCATTTCCTTGGGGGTAATAGTTAGCTGAATACTTTAAAATAATTCCCTTTTCCAATGCATACTCAGATAATTTTAAATACGAAAAGTAAGTAGCATTATCAAATACTAAAGAGTTAGGAATACCAAACCTTGCGATAATGTGTTGCTCAAGAAAATTAATCACTACTTCTTCATTCACTTTGACTAAAGGAACTGCTTCAATCCAACGTGTGAAATAATCAGTTGCAGTTGGAATATACCTATGCTTTTTATATGAATGAGGATTTATCTCACCGATAATATCTAAGCCCCACTGCTCGAACGGCTATTCCACTGCTACAGGATGGAGAGGAAAAGAGGCATTTTGTTCTCTCCCTGCTGCTTTTTGACATGCTTCGCAGCTTCTTGAGTACGCATGAGCATCCTTAAAGAGGGTGGGTCAGTAGTATCCTACTCTTATCACTTTATGAATTGTTGTGTCTCCTAAGAAATTACCACCAACTGGTCCATCATGCATGTCTTTTAGCACATTATATTTTTCTTTTTTTCAAGCAATCTAAGCAACACTCCATCGTAATTTTTTCTGAACAAGATTCCATGTAATAATTGATATTGTAAAGATTTTAGTCTTAACGCTCTTCTTTGTTTAGCATTGAGATGATATGGAGTGGTTCCATAGTGTAAATAATACATAAGATCATTGTAACATGATCCTTCAATGGTTGTAACATACAGAACTTCATGCGTATACATGATATGTTCATCTTGCCATCCATCTTCTCTATGTTCTTCATCATCAACTCCTTGGGTTACTAATTTACACAATCCTTGACCCTTTACAATGTTGGATAGTTTAAATTTGATATCATACTCTTGCAGAGCCGTCATCCAATTTCCTCGTCTTTCACCCAATTTCTTTTGGACAAACAGGGATCTCACTTCAGGGTTTGGGACAATAAATTAGTATGGTTTTTTAGGATGTACAGTCGAAACTATTTGATTTCTTTATGAATAACAAATACTTGTTTGTATACCAAAGGACAATTCTGTTCAACGCCTTGTAATACAGTGCTCATAAAAGCAACAGGATATTTGTCTCGTTGTTCATTCCTTTTGTATGAGTACTGCTACCAGTGAATGCTCATATGCAAATGTATATAGCAGGAAATCTTTTGAAAAATCAGGACTCCGAAGGGACAGTGCATTGGCTATGGAGATTTTGATATTTTCAAATGATTCCTTTTCCAGAGATTTCCATTTGAATTGTACATCCTTTTTAATCACCTTTTGTAAAGGCTTTACAATCTCAGTGAAGTCTGGAATGAATCTTCTGAAAAAATTGATTATGCTAAAAAAAGATTGGATAGACCTCTTGTTGTGCAGTGGATAAATTTGTAAAATGGCTTTAGTTCTCTCTAAATCCACTAAAATTCCTTCTTTTGAAACAACGTGTCCCAACAAAATTCCTTTTGAAATGGAAAACACAGTTTTCTTTGGATTAAGAAAAATTATGTATTTTCTGCAACGCTCAAAAATCTGTTTGAGATGTTTTGGGTGGTATCCTCTTTCTTTTGAATAAATTGTAACATCATCAAGGTAAACCACCACACTTTGATTGATTAAACCTTTGAAAGCAATTTCCATTTCTCTTTGAAAAGTGGCTCCTATATTCATAAGACCAAAAGGCATTCTTCTGTAAGCATAAGTTCCCCATTTAGTTCAAAAAGTGGTCTTTAATCGGTCTAGTTCTACTACAAGAACCTGGTTGTATCCCGAAAATCCATCTAGTAAGGAGAATAGTTGAGATCCAAAGACGAGTTGCAGGATTTGTTCCAATGGGGGAACTGGATAATTATCCTTGTCGGAACCCAATTCATATTTCTAAAATCTATACAGATTCTTATTCCTCCCGACTTTTTCCTCGCAGGCACCATATTAGATACCCAAGTCGAATGTCTTACTATAAAAATTATTCGAGCATATAATAACTTCTCGAGTTCCTTTTGTATAAGAGGTTCAATAGTAGGATGAATCTTTCTAAGATTTTGTTGAAACATCTTGATTCCTTCTTTGATGGGAATCACATGTTGTATTATTCATGTATCATAAGTCTTCAAGTTGTCATATGTCCAAGAAAAAACATCTCGATACTTCTTGAACAATTTTGTGAACGTATGTTTTTCTAAATCTGAATAGCAGGTGCCCAAGTTGACATATTTAGGTTGTTCAGATGTTCCCAAATTGACCAAGAAATGCATCATCATGGAGATTTTTGTCTTTGGATTAGCTGACCTCTTGAATTTAGATTGTAAATCAAATAAATTCTCAAGAGTCAAAACATTCTTTGGGACACAATTTGTCTTTAAATTATCAGTTTCTTCTTGATAAGGTTGCAGCTCTTGTTGATGAATTTCATCATCAATCACTGAGTTTTGGAATGTGTCCGAACTAGTAAGGAAGTTGAAAATTTGAGAATCGCAATCGAATACTCTCCAACTTGTAATGTTATCAGGTACGGATGGCCTAAACATTAATTCAATTGAAAAACCATTGTCAGGAGGCATGAACCTAGATGTTGCATTGGCCAAAATATCAACATCTACATTTTCATCATGGGGTATAGAATTAATATTAAATGCATCAAATGAATAAAGAAAATTCCATACCTCTTGTTGATAGGCTTTCATATGCAGAGACAGTCAATGAATAGTATTTCTTACCTATCGAACAACAATCTTCAAGTCACCAAACACTTTCAAATGTTTTACCTCGAGGTCAATGCCCTTTTTTAGGCCTTGAAATAAGGCTTCGTATTCAGCAGTGTTATTGGTGCATTCAAATTCGAATCGACCTAATATGAGCATTTTTCCTTGACTAGGGTCAATTAGTACACATCCTATGATGGCTTCATCCTAAGTTTTGGAACCATCAAAGAACATGATCCACGTGTCTGGGATGTTAGCTTTGTTAATCAAACTAAATCCTAAGTTAGTAATTATGAGATAGGCGTCATTATATGATCGTGGAGGGAGGCTTGATTGTAGTTTAGATGGTATATCAGAAGTCTGGGCTTTGTAACAACCATAATCAATCTCGAAAAAATAGTTTCCTATTGTAGAATGAGAAAAGCTAACGGGTTCGTTTTTACCTTCTAATTTTGTCATTGTGTGCTTCATTATTAACCTAGATTTGATTTGATTTACCTTTATAGGACAACCCACAAATGGAACCAATCATTAATGAAATAACCTTGGATTTTGGCGGACCAATCTTCACTTAGGAGCAAACCATAATTTTCTGGGATGTCTACCACAACTATGTCTATAGTCTGATGAACTCTTGGATCAAATGATAGCCTAATTAACACATCCTTGAGTTCCCCTTTCACTTTAACATATGTTCTGTCTCACTGGATAATCCTAGTTTTTGTTATTTGTGGGACAACATTTATCTTTTGGAAAACAGAAAAAGGCATTATGTTAAAAGAGGCACAAGAATCTACTAAATAGTTATGAACATTGAAATTGAAAATCTCATAAGTAAGTAGAAAAGGTGGTATCTACGATTTCGAAAAAGAACCTATGATAGTTGTGTTTATAGCAAATGTTATTTCTACCTTGTGAATCTCTAGTGTATTCTTTCTTGAAGCTAATATTTCACTAGCTGCAATAGTTTATGTTTCTGTTTCTTGGGGTTTGAAAGCGTCATGTAGAAGTTCACATTGTTGTAGAAGTGAGAAAATATCTAACATGGAGATATTGTCTTTAATTTTCTTCATGTCCTCAATTACGTTATAATATAGGGCGTGTGAATTCAAATCATTATTAACTTGCCCATATTTCCCTTGAATCACTTTTTCATCATTTTTAATAATTCTTGATGTGCTTGGTTTATCTTTACTTTCTACTGCATTATTACCAGTTTTTTTATAGAACTATACTGCTTGGTTTTGGGAGGAAAAGGGGAGTTTTTATTTTCCTGAGAGGCATATTTTCTCCTTTGGGAGACGAAGTGTCAGATGGTGGACCTTTTCTACGCAAATTATAACCTTTTGGGGCAGCATCTTTTGCAACTTGAGTATCTCCAGCAAGGATTTCTATGATTTTTTCAACATCATATTCGACACACCAGTCCCAGAAGGGCATATCTGATTTTGGAGGTGCTTCGTTAGTAGTATTAAAAGAATTTGTTGCATGAATTTCATCATCTAAACTTTGTTGATAAAGCAACTGATTTATTACCAATGACATAGATTTGATCCACTAAGGGCACATTCGTTCAAGATGAATTCTTTTATGGTAAGAGAAAAAATTATCATTACTGAAACTATCTAGATTGAAATCCATGTGTGGGGGTACCAGTGGTTGTGGTGGGTTGTCTGGTTTATTAAAAAATGGATGGAAAGTTTGTGGTTTGGATGATCCTTCACCGACATTCTTTTTTAATTCTACCACTTCATTCGATAATTTATTAACCATTTTAACCACATTATCAATATCCCTAGCTTCCTTGTCAAGTGGTTTAGTTAATAATGGTGGCTTCTTTCCAACCGACTTAGTTTCCTCATAACGGGGATGTTGTTCATATGCTGACAATTCTCTTTCCACAGTTTCAGCTTCATCAAAGTTTAGTGCTAATGTGTTTCTATTAGATCATTTTAAAAACATCATGATGGTTGGGGTTAAGGCAGTTGTATAATATTCAATGGCTAAATATTGAGCGGGAGTTACCTCATGGGGAAACATAATCAAGACATTTAGAAATATTTGGTTAAAATATTTTACTCTTTCCCTCTTTTCAATTATGATGGATCCTAGCTCATTATATAAAGATGGAATTGTTTTTTATTCCTCCAAACTTCCTCATAAAAATCCTTTTGAAACTGTCAGCGTCTGTAATTGATCATGCGGGTAAGTTGAAATACCAAGTAGAGGCTTTCCAATAAAAAGTATAAGGAAATATAAACATTCTACATCTTCACGTTGTAATCCCAGAAGACGTAGGGCCAAAAATAAATTATTTATATGATCTTTCGGGGATCTGGGTTTGTCTGGATCAAAATTAGGTAAGAGTCTATCAAATTTCTTTGGCATTTCATGTACTTTGCCGGCCAAATTTAAAGTTCCTTGGGATCTCCATCGTGGTATGACCTCTCTGTAGTTCCTATTTCCTCCCCTTATTTTTTCTAAGGTGATTTTAGGTTGTTCACCTTCAAATTATTCTTCTTCAGGTTCAGTGAGGAAATGCACAACTCTACTTAAGGGTATTGGAACCTCGTGTAACGCAGTTTCAATAAGATCGTCTATGGATTCGACGTAAAAAATAGGATCTATGTCAAGATGTTTTACACGGGTAGATTTTCTTATAGGAAGTGTAGAACCTGTGGGTAACTTTCTAAGTAATTTTTCATAAGCACGAGTGATTCTATGGGTTTCATGAAGTTCTTCTCGAGGTCTGTAATACCAGGTTTCAGAATGTATTTCTGGACTTCCGGAAGCACTTCCAAAATTAGCCTTCAATTCTTCATAAAGAACTTCTTGTTCAGACTCAGTTCGAGGAAATAAAGTAGGTTGTGAGTTGGGATTACTCATTGAAAACTGATTTCGGTTATTGTTCAAGTCATGTATGTAAGCCATAAAATATGGCCCTCCTTCTAGCACCAATTCTTTTGAGGGGTCCAAATTCTCCCAACAATAGTGTAGAAATTTAAATACAAATTAAGTATTTCCTACGATTCTCCTGATCTAACAATTATATGCCATTGTTAAATACAGAATCGCTTCTACTATTATTCTTGCGGAAAATTAAACCAAGATCACAAAGTGAAATATCAATAACACATAACACAGAAGTTTTACTGGGAAAGCGTAAAACTAAAAACCCCACTATCATATATTATGTATATCATGAATCATGAAACAATCTCATACAAAACTCTAATCCAAGAGCTCTCAGTACAATAAAATCGTCTCACATTGTCGTACACAAATCAGCAAATATATGTGCCAATTCTCCATGTCTAGATAGCCTGCCTCCTTTGCACAATCCCTGCAATTAGAATTCTCACAATCGAATAATCATTGCCTAGTTTGCACATGCTCATAAGCATATCCACTGCATGTGTGATCAAATCACAACTGATAGCCAAAATGTCCCTTTCACCTGTTATCTCAACTGGGTCTCCATTGGATCTGACATGCATGTAGTTAACTGTGGTGAATCTTCTGTTGCATGTGAGTTCACTGATTTACTGAACTCTTACTGGTGCATGTTTAGTTACAACTAGTACAACTGATCTTAACTCACTTAACTACACTTATAATATTGTCACAACTCCAACTCACTCAGTTATGAATGAAATAATAGATTAATATTTATTGTCCAGTTTATTTAAGGGAAAAGTAAATTAGACACATGTTTCTTGTTGACTTTTCAACACTCCCTCTCAACAAGAAAGGGATTATCCTTCACCCCAATCTTGTCTCTATGATATTCGAATTTTCTCCTAGTGAGTGCCTTCTTTAGAATGTCTGCATCCTAATCTTCTATAGGAATGTATTGGAGCATGATCTTCCGCTGCACACAATATCTGAGATGATGATACCGGATATCTATATTCTTAGATCTGTCATGAAACACAGGATTAATCGAGAGTTTAATGCAACTCTGATTATCACAATAAATCACTGTCGGATCTAAATGAGAACCAAACAAGCTAACCAAGATCTTTCTCATCCAGATAGCCTCACATGCATCTTGACTCGCTGCCATGTATTCCGCTTTGAATTAAGTGCCATGGATCTCTATTTCTTGTTTTACCAACAAATAGTTGTAGATCCGATACTAAAGATCCCCCCTAATGTTCTCTTTCTGTCCGTTGGGATGCCCGCCCAATATGCATCCGTGAAGCCATGCAACTTCACCTCATTTGTCTATCTGTACCATAATCCATACTCAGATGTGCCCTTCAGATATCTCAGGACATGCTTACCTGCCTTCCAAAAGAGTTTGGTAGGCTTAACCATCGCTTGACTTAGTTGGTTAACTGCA
>JZKD02S1911606.1:5478-28849 GCA_000966675.3 Picea glauca
TATATATTAATCATGGTTGTTCTAGTTGTCTTCATAAATACTCGAACTATTTCTTCAATAAGTGTCTCGTCATAGTCTTCTCCCTTTTTGCTAGTAGAATCCTCTGGACACACATCAGGCTTTGTACATATGCAAGAGTGCAACGGATCAAGAGGTGCTCCAGATAAAACGACAAATAAATAGCACAAACAATCTTCACAATGGCTCCTTTAGAGCTATCACTTGTGACCTGTCTGAAACAAGGATCAAAAGTAAAGAATACAATACAAAATGAGATCAACACTCTTTTAGTGTTGTGATCACACATTCATCCAAGGTAACCTGGAATCAACACAAGAAGTTTCTCCTAGAGGAGATGTTATTTGTATCTGGTAAATGATTACATTAAGCATTTATCTCAATATGCTCACATGCTACCAAGCATATAAATTTTCAAAGACTGCTACCTCAACTATAGTGTTTACTTGTAACTTTGTCATGTGAAACTTTGAATCTTATCAACTTAATTAATCAAACCTGGAACCTGGAGTGTGTCCTCAAGAATGAGTGTGTGTTTCTTTTCTTCCAAGTCTCCTTCACTCAAGATGAAAAGTGATTTCTTCAACCTGTCTTTTGTACTAGGACAATATTCTCTCTTTACATAAGGTTAGGTTAGATAATAAAATCTATGATCTCTACTTTAATCCATCTAATATTTTGACCAAAGGTTAGTATGATGGTCATAGCTTCAACATGCAACACTTATCAAAATAATGTCATAACAAATAGATGCATATCAAAATAATCAAACCTGAGTTGCATTATTCTTTTGAATGTGTTAGATCTTGAAATCCTTTTGGAGCTATGGCAAGCGATCCCTTCTCCTGCAAATACCCTTTAAATCTTAACTATTTAAACATGTGTGAGTAAATACCTCTGATGGCATTTGTAGGTAGTGGCACCATCTAGTAGAAGCGATAATGATCACCAAGTATTGAAAACTTTAAGGGTGACTACAACTGGTACTACGACTGATACTTCAACTAATACTGCAACTGCAATTTATACTGCAACTAATTTTGAGACTGCAACTGCAACTGCAACTTAGGGTTTTATGAGGAAACCCTAATTTTTCAAACCTCAAAATTTGAAATTATGATCCAGGGGATAAATGCAATGAGATGAGGCGAGTATGCTGGTGCAGTCAAATTTGCAAAAATCCATGTTTTACCCCCTCAAACTTGATTAACGGATTTTTGAACTGGTACTTCTGGTTTTCTGGCACTTCTGGTTTTCTGGTACTTCTGGTACTCTTGGTTTTCTGGTACTTCTGGAACTTTGTGAAAACTAGGGTTTCACTTTTTGGGAGATCTACCCACTGAAAAGGTGCGCTGAAGGTGCCAAAGAGTTCCTTGGGCTAGTGCGCATTTTTCTAGGTGACTTTGAGGATGGAAACCTTCTTCAATAAAAATCCATAATTTTCATGTACGACAACAATGACGTTTTTCTTCTTCTTGTGAAAGATGCTCTCTTCAACTTAGCTTTGATACCATGTTAATGTTTAAGATATTATTAGGTTTCTTTTCAATTTACTAGATAACCATAGAACAGATAGGATCATTGAGAAATACACAATCATAAGAGACACATCATTTATCCTGGGAAACCCTCATGGGGGAGAAAACCCAACAAAACTTCCTTAATATAGATAGCCAATACAATGCCAAGAGAATAAACCAAACAATACATAAATTCTTCTCCCAATTATGCACATCTCTCTCTCTTCCTTCTTCTCCAAATGCAGCTCCAAACTTGCGCTCTGATGAACAAGTGAGTGAATGAACAAACAAGGTGCTAGCCTCTCTTATTTATACAATCTGACAGGTGTGAATGAAAGTGTCTTTTCACTGGCAGGGACGAATTCTCATTCTGGGTGGTTAGAACCACCTTAATGAAATCTGGGGGGCGACTTCTTATTCTGGTTGGTTAGAACCACCTTAATTAAATCTGGGGCTGACTTCTCATTTTGGATATTACAATTAGGGTTTGACCAATCCACAAAAGGGGATTTTGTCATTTACAATGCTCGACATGATCAATCCACAAAAGGGGATTGATCTAATGAATAATACATCAATAATAAATAGAATACTCTTTGCAGTTACAATATTTCAACACACCCCCTTAACAATAAGGGTATTCTACAACAGCATCAGGTGAGAGAGAGGGAAACATCATCAACAACATCTTGGAACACTGACTGACATATCTATAAATCATCAGAAGTTTTTCTCATCATTATCGTTCACAGCATGGAGCTAGAGTAGCATCATCATCTTCTTTAGCATGAGGCTAAAGTAATATCATCATCTTTATGAGGATAAAGTAATATCATCAATATCTTTGCATGAGGCTAAAGTAACATCATCATCTTCAACATTAAAGATGAAATAACATCATCATCACCATCTTCAGCAAGAAGCTAAAGTGGCATCATCAACATCATCTTTAGCAAGAAGCGAAAGTGGCATCATCACCATCATCTTCAACAAGAAGCTGAAGTGGCATCATCAACATCTGCATCAACGTGGATTAGTATAACACTAATACATCATCATCAACAACAACAAAAAAAACATAGTGAAAAGGCTGGAGCATCATCAATATCATCACTAGGATGAGAGTCTTCATCACAGGCTGGCATCACAACACGAAGATGGAAACACATCATCACAGCACGAGGCTAGCACATCATCAGGATAAAGTTGGCATCGCAGCACAAGGCAGGAACATCATCACAACATGAGGCTGGCACATCATCACAGCACGAGGTTGGCATGTCATCAGCACGAGGATGGTACATCATCATATAATGAGGCAGGCACATCATCACAACAATTAATCTATCACATCATCACAACAATTATGCTGACACATCATCACAACAATTAAGCTAGCACATCATCACAACAATTAAGCTGGCACATCAACAACATTTTTTGGTACTCTGACAGTCCCTAAGGAGTTGCCCAGGAATCATAAGATTCCCTAAGATATAAAATCCTAATGGAGCTGGTACTCTGATGGACCATCCTTACTGGACCTTTGGGATCTGCCCAAGAATCATACGATTCCCTAGGATTATAAAAATCCTAACGGAGCTACCACTACTGATCAGGATACCATAGTATCATCAACACTAATCCCCCTTTCGAGGGAGTTCCTTTCAAACTATACCAAGCTTATATCGAAAGTGCTCAAACTTTACATGAGATAAAGGATTGGTTAACACATCTACAACTTGTTCATTTGTTTCAACATAATGGAGTTTTAGCTCCTCTCTGCATCATATCATGGGTGAAGTGATATCGAATCTCTATGTGCTTTGACTCATCATGGAACACATGGTTCTCCATAATTTTTATACAACTTGGTTATCACATAGAATCATGGTGGCTTCCATCTCCATATCAAATAGATCGGTCAACAACATATGAATCCATATGGATTCACAACTGGCGAAACATGCAACAATGTATTCTACTTTTTTCATGCTTGGAGAAATGTTGAATTGCTTCCTACTCTTCCATGAGATCATGGATGACCTCAGACTGAAACAACATCCTAAAGTGATCTTTCTATCAGATACACTTCCATCTCAATCTAAATCAGTGTAACCACTCAGTCTGAAGTCACGATCTCTAGTATAATAGAGACCAAAATCTAACGTACCCTTAAGGTATCTCATCATATGTTTTACAACAACAATGTGAACAGGTTTGGGTTCTACTGGAACTTACTCAAGGCAAAACATATATCTAGCCTGGTATTCGTTAGATACATCACTGAACCAATAATCTGCCTGTATAGATTAACATCAACCAATTCTAACGAGGTATCTACCAGGAGCTTCAACTTTGTTTCCATGGGTGCATACATGTATTTTCATTCCAACATGTCAAACCTCTTTAGTTTAACTGCATACTTCCCTTGGTTAAGGAAAATCTTCTCTATTCTCTACCAAACTTCAAGACCTAAGAGATAATGCATTTGGGTCTTCCATCAAACTATGTGGCGAGATTCTTCTACAATCTGTGATGAGATTTTCTTCATCTTGTCAAGGATACATCATCTACATATAGTAGTAACATCATTGGCTCATCATTCATAACCTTGAGATAAAGGTTAAAATCAACTTTACTCTTGGTAAATCTCAAGCTCGTCAGGAAACAATCAATTCTTCCATACCAAGCTCTAGGAGCTTACTTCAACATGTACAGAGCTTCCGTCAACATGAGACTTTATATCTTCAATATTCAAATCAAAGTTTCTCATTACATTGTACCAATCTGGTACACTTCCTCAACTGCAACTCAATATGCACAATCATGTGCGAGCTCTATGTGTTCTCTGCAAAGCACTATCTGTCTCACTAATTGAGAGTATTCCCTCTCCTATTTCTGCAACTGTTCCTTTTGGAACTGGGACTTTGCACCTGCACTTGCACCTGCTCTATAGCTAAGAATGGTTGCTCCATTCTGACTTTAACTTTTGAAATCTGGGAGTAATTCATCTACTCCATCATGGAAACAACTTCATCTGAAACTGAGAGTGGATCAATAATTGATACTGAAGATAGCTCTTCTTCTTTCATGGAGGTAACATTATATTTTATCATAGTCATGTCTCCATTACCCAACTAATTTACTGCACCAACTGCCACTCAATTTTAAATATGGGGATTTCTCCCCCTGCATCTCATACTATATATGAATCATGGTTGTCCTGGTTGTCTTCATAAATACTTGAACTATTTCTTCAATAAGTGTCTTGTCATACTCTTCTCCCTTTTTTCTAGGATAATCCTCTGGACACACATAAGGATTTGTACATCTGCAACATGTTTGATTTGTATAGATCAATATTGGAAGTAAATACTGACTTCTCTTCTAGTCTCACAAAAGAATCCATATCCTAGTCTTTCTGGCTGGCTTCCTTCTTTGTCACTAAAACAAGAGAATCTTCCATGAGATTTCATATATTTTAGGAGTCTCTGAACTTACGATCTAGTCTTCTCATGGCATCTGTCTCCTAGTCCTAGGAGATGTCTCTTCATCTGATCCTTTCTAAGATCAAGCTTACTCTCGATTTCTTCTTATTCTTCAAGGACTTCATCATCTCTTATAGGGTATACTTGGTGTTGAATACCAAGTCTAAGTATGAAATATTGAATCAGGCTTCAAACGAGTTATGCTTCTCGTCAAGGTGTCTTCATTAACCTTTCAATAATTCTGTTGTGAGATCTTGATCTAATGTTCGGTCATCTTTGGAGCCTTTTGGTCCTTACAATTAATCTTCATATGAGATACTTTGAATCTCAGAAGATAGCTTCTTCTTCATCTTCTTTGGTACATGAGTGTATATGGTCATGTACATAGTTTGCTTCATGTCTCATATAATATGTTGCCTTCAAAAACATTCATTATAGCTTCCTCAGGGTTATCACCTGTGACCTGAAACAAGGTCAACAAAACAACAAGCAAGAATAATTCTCTTTTGATAATAGTAATTAAAGCAATAGCACGAACAATCTTCACAGCGGCTCCTTTAGAGCTATCACTTGCGACCTGTCTGAAACAAGGATCAAAAGTAAAGAATACAATACGAAATGAGATCAAAACTCTTCTAGTGTTGTGATCACAGATTCATCCAAGGTAACCTGGAATCAACATAAGAAGTTTCTCCTAGAGGAGATGTTAGTTGTATCTGGTAAATGATTACATTAAGCATTTATCTCAATATTCTCACATGCTACCAAGCATAATACTTTTCAAAGACTTCTACCTCAACTATAGTGTTTACTTGTAACTTTGTCATGTGCAACTTTAAATCTTATCAACTTAATTAATCAAACCTAGAACCTAGAGTTTTGTCCTCAAGAATGAGTGTGTGTTTATTTTCTTCCAAGTCTCCTTCACTCAAGATGAAAAGTGCTTTCTTCAACTTGTCTTTTGTACAAGGACAATATTCTCTCTTGACAAAAGGTTAGGTTAGAGAATAAACTCTATGATCTCTACTTTAATCCATCTAACATTTTGACCAAAGGTTAGTATGATGGTCATAGTTTCAACATGCAACACTGATCAAAATAATGTCATAACAAATAGATGCATATCAGAATAATCAAACCTAATTTGCATTATTCTTAGGAATGTGTTGGATATTGAGATCCTTATGGATCTATGGCAAGCGATCCCTTCTCCTGCAAATACCCTTTAAATCTTAACTATTTAAACATGTGTGAGTACATACCTCTGATGACATTTGTAGGTAGTGGCACCATATGGTAGCAGCAGTAATGATCACCAACTCTTGGAAACTTTAAGGGTGATTACAACTAGTACTATGGCTGATACTTCAACTAATACTGCAACTGCAATTTATACTGCAACTGATAATGAGACTGCAACTGCAATTGCAACTTAGGGTTTTATGAGGAAACCCTAATTTTTCAAACTTCAAAATTTGAAATTATGATCTAGGGGATAGATGCACTGAGCTGAGGTGAGTAAGATGGTGCAGTCAAATTTATGAAAATCCAATTTTTACCACCTCAAAGTTGATCAACAGATTTCTAAACTGGTGCTTCTGGTTTTTTGGTACTTTTGGTTTTCTTGTACTTTGTGAAAACTAGGGTTTCACTTTCTGGGAGATCTACCCACTGAAAATGTGCGCTGAAGGTGCCAAATATTTCCTTGGGATAGGGCGAATGTTTCTAGGTGACTTTGAGGCTGAAAACCTTCTTCAATAGTGAAGAGATGGTTTTTTCTTCAACAACCTTTGAGCACTCTCTATTCTCTTCCTTTCCATAACCCATACTTGCAAATTATGGTATTTGTACCACCTCTAATGGTTGAGTGATTCCTTGGCCATGAATGCCAATTCCACCTCCTTTGTATCCCATCTTCGTGAGGAGCTTCATGCCCAAGTTAGTTTCATACTCAGACAAAATTCAACATGAAGAAGCATCATATGCCTCGGTTTGAGTTTGTGCATCCATGATAGAAGGCTCTTTGTACTCCATTCATTCACCATGCTGCAACTTAGCCAAAATATCATCCTTGGCTTGTAATTCGAGTTGCAATTCTTCAATAATTTCGTTGAGAACTTCTCCATGAAGCTGAGACCTCTCTTGAAGCTATTGCTTCTCTTCTTCTGCAACCTGCAAAAGCCTCCTCAAATCTGCATTTTCAGCTTGAATGATTTTATTTGTCTCTTCTAATTCTTGAAGTCTTTCTTCTTTCTTCGCTCCTTTTCCCATCCTACAAAGAAATCATCCTAGCTCTGATACCATGTGATCTGAAAACAGGCTAGTACTTTACGCAAATTTTCAATCGAGAATCATTTTCTGATGAAGTATTTGCATAAGGATTAAAGGGCCTATGAATGGATGATTAACCATGATCTTAAACAAGAATACATAACATACATGAACTCAAATGGAACTAAGCACATGAAAATACAAGAGAGAGAGAGACAACCAATGATGGTAATGGATTTCACCCCTTCTGGGCTATGTCTCCAAATCCGCTTCAATTGGAATATAGATCGCTTTCATTCCTTCTTCAAAAGATGTTGGGACCTTCTCATAAGTGATTATATAAGAGTTTCCTTCTCCTTCAATGAGGATTCAATAACACTACTCACACTCATACCTCTCCATACATCAAGAAGGATAATACCCTACATGAATAAGTCTCCCAAAGCTTAGGAGTAGTAGCACTATGGATTCCTAAATCCACTCATTAACTCTCCATTAATCTCTTCCTCCTCCCCCCATTAAAAATGGCTCACATAAGGAATTATATAGTTTTTCCTCACTCGCTCTTAAGAAAGAGAATTTAATTCCTAGATCCACAATAATAGGATCTAATTACAAAAGAGGAAAAACAAGATCCATGAATCTAGGATCTCAAACCATCTTCAAGTACATAATGGGAAAAGTCTAAAAACCACCCAAAGAATCTTCATCCACATCCTTGATTCTCTCAACCTATAATTGAGAATAATGGAAAATTGGTGTGAGGTGGTTTCTCACATAAAAACCAATTTCCAAAATGATAATTTAATGATAAATACATGAGTCTAATTTCCCTCACAAGTATTAATCATTTTACATCAATAATGAATAATAATGTATGAGTTTTCCAAAATCTCATAAAGCATAAATAATATGCATGAGCATCTCATAAAGCATAAGAATGCATGAGACCCTTTTCTCACAAAGCATTAATAAAATGCATGAGAAAAATAAAACTCAAAACATATAAGTTTACCACCTTCACCACTCTGCAAATCAACTTGGTGAACAGAATAAAGTCCTTCCATGTGTGAAAATCTGTTTGGATCATAGATGCATCATCCATAGCACTTGGAGCTATTTTGGCACAACTAGGAGCAGGAGAGTTAGACAATCCTATAACATTTGCAAGAAGAAAACTGTCAGAGTCAAAGTAGAACTAATATACTACAAAAAGAGAAGGCCTAGCAATGGTGTATGCACTACAAAAATTCAAACATTACCTACTTGGAAAACACTTTAAAATGTTCACAAATCATTCTACCCTCAAATACCTAGTCAACAAGAGAGTGTTGGGGGGGAGAATCTGTATATGGTTATTGTTGTTTCAGGAATTTGACTTTGAAGTGATAGTCAAACCAGGGAAGTTGAATGCAAGACCTGATCACCTGTCGAGGATCACCAATGGAGAGGAACCTAGAAATTTAGAGGACAACTTCCCTGATGTGCAATTATTTTTAGTCCAAGTAGCTGATGAATATTTCACTGAAATCATTAAATACTTGAGTACAGGGACTGCGCCACAAGAATTCAACATCACGCAGAAGAAAAATCTGGTAATCAAAGTTGTAGACTATCAATTAATTATAGGACATCTATACAATATGGGCGCAGATAGAATTCTGAGAAGATGTGTCCTAAAACATGAGAGGCCTGGGATTTTAGCAGAGGCTCATGAGGGAATAGCGGGAGGAAATTATGCAGGAAAAGATACCATACAGAAGGTATTGCGTGCAGGACTATGGTGGTTGACCATTCAAAGAGATGCAAAGGACTACTACCAGAGATGTGATGTATGTCAAAGGGTTGGTAAACCTAATAGATAGGATGATATTCCCATAAGACCACATGTAACCTTACAAGTATTCAACAAATGGGCAATAGACTTTGTGGGACCAATTAGTCCACCAACAAATAGATCAGGGTGAAGGTATATCATTACTACGATAGAGTACTTAATGAGATGGGAAGAAGTAGCACCAGTAAAAGATTTTAGCGCAGAGACAACAACACACTTCCTGTTTGAGAAAGTGATCACTAGATTTGGATGCCCAAGGATTTTGAAGAGTGACTAAGTCACTCACTTCATCAATACTACTATCAAGGCTATGACTGAGGAGTTTGAAGTCTATCATTAAAAGAGTAAACCATATCACCCTAAAGCAAATGGAACAGTGGAAGCCTTTAATAAGATCCTAGAGAATTCTTTCACAAATATCTGCAATGTCAACAGGGATGATTGGGATTTGAATATTCCAGCAGTATTATGGGCATACATGAATACATGAAAAAAGTTGACAGGACAGGCACCATTCAGGTTGGTGTATGGAAAAGAAGCAGTGGTTCCATTAGAATTATTGGTACCTGGCCTGTACGTAGTAGCAATCACCAACATGACAAAATGAGGCGCAGTAAAAGAAAGGCTAAGTTAGCTGATGGAGATGGAATAATATTGAATCCTAGTAGGATTCCACCAAGAAGTACAGAAATCAAGAGATAAATATTGGCATGACAAACATATCAAGAGGAAGAGCTTCAATGAGGGAGACCTAGTCTTGGTGTATGACAGTAAATTTCTTCAGCATCCAAGGAAATTCAGAATACATTGGTTGGTACCATATGAAGTGAAGACTGTCACGGATGGGGGATCTATATAGTTGAAAGATTTGGGAGGCACGAAATTGAGAGGAATGATCAATGGGAGTCGACTGAAACTATATAGGGACAGTCAACCTCCTAGTGCTTAGAAAGATACAATGTAGAAAGAAGATATTTACATAGTGTATTATAGTAGAAGTTAAGAGAGATAAAATGAGAAAAATAAATAAAAAGAAGAAAGTCCATAAAATAAAAACAGATCAACGTGCATGGAAGGTTTTGATAGAATATAACAGTACGCTACAAGAAAATCAGTGATGGAAAACACTACGCACATGAGAGAATTTAATGGGTAGAAAGGCACAACGCACAGGAAACACAATGAAAAGTAAAAAAAAAAGTGTCAATTATCAATGTGGCAAAAATTTCACTTCTTCATCCTGCTATAAAAAAAAAAAAGGGAGGAAAGAAACCCATTGTATTATTTGCTAAGGATAAGAACACAGAGTTGAGTGGAAGAGAGATAGAGTGTGAATTTGTGCTATCCCCTATCAATTAGGAAGTATGCAGTATGGATTTCCTCACCATGTCACCACCGAGAATTGGAGCATCGAGCAGAACCAGACGAAACACACAGAGTAGCACTCAGGTGCCACAAACCAAAGTAAACGAGATGCCCAAAGTGGTGGATGTGGATGAAATCCACACACCAAAGTACAAGCCGAACACAATGCATGTGGAGGAGGAGCAGGAACCCGCACAGGAGCCTGAGCAGACAGAAGAGGACGTCGAATGGAAAAACTCTGACACGTTCAGGGGGAAAGGATTGTAGCAAGAAGAACATGCCACTGGTTCGATGCAACAAGGCCTAGAACCTGAAGAGAAGCAGAGAATAGAGAACAAGGCACCAGGAAACACCAACATTCGGGGTAGCATCCCCACAAGTGAAAAACAAGGGGTGAGTAGAAACATTATGAAGGGCGTACAATGCACACAGGCAGAGCTAGCCATGGTAATTTCAAAGATCCCTGAAGGAGTAAATGCAGACAACGAGGTGGTAGGAGGGGTCAGTGGCCTCAAATACTTCGACCACAATGTGTCTTACGCCATAAATTTCCCAGATTTGGCACCACAGAACTATCTAGAGAGAAGAGGAGAAGTCCCATCAGGCGCGCCACTATTGGAGCATGCGTAGTGGATCCTAGGACTGTACAACACCGACCTAATGAACCTACTAGATATATCACACTTTGGGTGAGGTAAACACATAAATATATGTGTAAAGAAGTTGTTAGAAAGGGTGCATGGAGGAATATTATGGATGGATAGGCCAGTGTCTATCAATTTTGACCTCATCACAACAATTACAGGGCTACCCATAGATGGAGAGAAGCCAGAATAATACCTAGAAGACAAAACTAAGGCGAAATCCATCTCAAATGAGATCAGAGCAAAGTATGGCACAAAGAGGGGTAACAGGGGTATCAAGATCAGTGACATTAATGATCCAGCGACATGATTTGCAACATGATTGTTGGGTTGCAAATAAATTCCCAAGTGTAGAAAGGAAGAAATACCTTCAGAAGTAGTAGCAGCAATGACACAATGCGTGAAGGGGAGCTCGATGAGCTGGGCCCCCTATATATTAAACTCATTCCTTGAATACTGCAAGGACACACAAGACTGGGGCTCTGAGTTCCACTATTCATGGTTACTCATCCTCATTGCACTTATGGGGTGGCAGGAATACACAAACAATATGTTCCTCCCAAGTACAATAAAATGTGGTGCAGCACGCTACACATCCCTTCACAGTACAGTTGATCCCAAGAAGAAGAAAATTAACAATGACATGTTCATGATATAACAGATAGAGATCCAAAATAGAGTCACATAGACATGGAGGATTCTCATAGAAACTGTCTAGGAGTTTGGGAAGATAGAAAACTTCCAGGAATCATGCCACAGTATGTGGCTACAAGAAAAGACAGATCCAGCTAAGGAGTGGTTGCAGCTGAAGTGTTGTGTAACAATGTAGGACATCTAGATGGAGATATAGGAATGGACCGAGGAGTGGAGAGTTCCAACAATCCCAAAGACGGTGCCAACAACACAAACAAGGACGCAAGACAGAACATTCCCTGTGCAGCAAATGGGCACAAATGGCGCAAGCAAAAAGAAAAATACGGCACAGGGCCAAGAAGGGGGCAACAGTCCCATACAGAAGAAAGCCAAAACAAAGAAGAAATCCTAGCATGGCTCTACAAAAGGACCACCACACACAGAGTAGAGAACAAGAGAAACAATAGAACAAGTGTGCCCAGAAGAGAGGAAAATGGAGACACAAGAAATATCGATGGAAGAAGGAGAAGGGTAGGACACATGCATGGATACACAAATGCCAGAAGCATATGAACCATCAGAGGCCCAAATAAAGAGAACAGGGGAGCAAGCAAGAAACTCCAAAAAGAAGGTCAAGGCCCACAAGAAACCCATGGTGACATCATTGATGACAAACGATGTGGAGTTGATAGCCACGACAGTGGAAGATCGACTGTCATAGGTGTGGGAAAACATCGAAAATCACAGAGCTTTAATTTTGGAGAAAATACAAGAGGTGAAAACTGTGTTGGAGCAGTTGAAGGTCATGAAAGAGAAGCAATGACAAAATATAACAGCGTCAGCCAAAGAAGGGGCATCGATGGGAGAGATAGTCAAAATCACGACGCAAGGGAGCGTAAACTTCCAGTTTACTCATGAAATGTTTTTTATAAAGGAGGAGACATCACAGAGGCCACTGAAGGAGATTGCGATGTTGGACTTGGTGTTGCCCGAGATTCCAACTAAAGCGCTCTACAAATTACAAGTGAGCATTGTGTAAGAGGTTCAGTCCAGAGCAAGTTCTGATGCGAAAAACTCACAATTGGCACAGGAAGACAACACCTCACTGAAGGAGGAACGTAGACAGCAAGGGTAGGAGAAAAATATTGTGCAATAGAAAGCGGAGGAAACAGAAAACCAAATACACGCAATATTCCAAACCATGTTGGATAGCGAAGGAGCACAGGGAGTGTTAGCACAAGAGAAAATGTAGAAGATAGCGCAGATGTTGCAACACTACAAGAACCAGATCAAATAACTAGAGGAGCGCGTAGTCCCCACAACTCCTCCAAAAATCAGAGTGCAAAGAGAGCAGGATGTGACAACTTATGTCGAAAACATATCACAAGACATACACAGGATGAAAAAATTATTGGAGATGAGCACCCAGCTATGGACACAACTTATAGAGGATGGGATATTACAAGAGATGCAGGGCAAGGAGGAAAAACTACATGCAGCCATAGCAGACATCAAACAATGACAAAGAATAATGTCACTGCCAGAAAATATTAATATTTCCGCAGAGACGAAGACATTACTGGCAGAGGAAAAGGCAGTACAAGTGCAGAAGATGGAACGACATGCTCAATTGGAGCCCCTGCAAGAAAAGGTAGAGCAATTGGTCATCGAGATCAATGCAACAAAACTGAATGTAGAGCGCAAAGGCGTGGAAGGAGGAGAGTTGTTACAAAACCCAGTCATCGCGCAACTCGTGGAAGATATGGTCGAAAGGAGCAGTCAAGCTCAAGTGTAGTACCAGATAATCATTGAAATGTATGATGGGCTGGCACAAGCAGTGACAAATGTTGGAGTTAGGAAATGAATCGAGATGAGTCACAATGTTAGTGTTGAGGGAATGTTGGGCGCAGACCCATTTTAGAGAAAAACACGATGTGGGAGAAATACAACTAGCAGGAAAATCAGCATGTGGAAAGAAAACGTGCATGCAGAGGAGGAAATCATGTGAGGCGTGCATGAAAGAAGACTTAACCATGCTAGGGTTAGGGTTTTGGTAGGAGGAGGTAATGGTTGGTAAGCCAAAAACATGTATAAATAGGTACCTAGGAGTTCTAGGTTGGGGATCGTTGTTGCGTTGTTCGAAGACTATTATTCGTTTTGGTTCAGGTTTTTGGTTTTGGTTCCGAATGTTTTGTAAAATTCGATCTCATTTTGTAAGTTGTTGATTTGAGGAGAGAAAATAAGGTATATCTTGAGGGTTAGATCACAGGCTGGGGATCCTGTTCTGATCTAGTCTGCCTCATTGTAGATCTCGACTTGTTTGATGGAGAGTTGTAATGTGCGCGACATTGTAGTTTTGGAAACACCATAATAAAAGAGCAGAGCAGCCAAATCTTTGTGGACATAGCCCAAGAGGGGGTGAATCATGGTAGATCATGCTTTATGTGATTGAATATTGTGTATTTCCTTTACTATCAATGATTAGATCTTAGACAAATGCATGGATGACTTAGTTAAATCTGATATTTTACATGCATGAATAAGAATGACAGAATATTCAATATAAAATGATTGTTAGAATAAACAAATGAAGATTACAGAGTATAATCCTAGATCCCCATGCATTACTAGGTTGCAAGCACCTGAGCATTGCATCCACCCATAAGAACTATCTCGGGTGAGACTGTGCAATGCATTTTGTGCATTGTGTTTCCTTCTGGTTTACCAGGAGGGTCGATAGTTTTAGGGGGTTTTGTTGGAAACCATAGTAGATCTAAATATGGGTCAGCCCCAAAATGGTAGTTAGAGGAAATAAAAAACCAACATGCCTCCAGGTTACCATGGAGGAATGATTTATCACAACACTAGAAGAGTGTTTCTCTAATTTTGTATTGTATCTCTTACTTTTGACCCTTGTTTTAGGCAGGCTATAAGTAATATCTCTAGAGGATCTACTATGATGATTTTTCTCACTATTGGTTTATTGTTATAAAGAGTATTACTCGTGTCTATTGTTTCTCCATTGTTGATCTTGTTTTAGGTCACAGGTAATAACCTAGAGGAAGCTATAGTGACGGTTTCAAAAGGAAACAGATTAGATGAGACATGAAGCAGACTATGTACATGACCGTATACATTCATGTACCAAAGAAGATGAATAAGAAGCTATTTTTTGAGATCCAGAGTATCTCATATGGAGAATGATTGTAATGAGTAGAAGGATACAAAGATGATCACACATTAGAATAGAACTCACAGTAGACTTGGTCAATGAATAATGAACCCACCTTGATAGGAAGCAGAATTCGCTTGAGGTCTGACTTGGCTTTTCATATTAAGGCTTGCTATTCAACACCAAGTACATCTTGTAGAAATTATAAAGTCCTTGTAGACTCAGAAGAAATCAAGAATAGAGTGAGATTGATCTTAGAGAGGATCGGATGGGAAAAGGATACATCTTCCAGGATTCACAGATAGATGCCAAGAGTTGAGACGAATAGATCATAGCTTCAGAGACCTCTAGGAGACATGCAATCTCCTGGGAAGATTCCCTTGTTTTAGTAACAGAGAAGGAAGCTAGTCAAAAGGACTAGGATATGGATTTTTCCTTGAGACTAGAATGGAATTCAATTTTGACTTCCAATATTGATCTAATAGATCAAGCATGTTGCAGATGTTCAAATCCTAATGTGTGTCCAAAGGATTCTCCCAGCAAGAGGGAGAAGACTATGACGAGACACTTTATCCAGCAATCAAAGAAATAGTTTAAGTATTCATGAAGACAACCAAAACAACCATAATTATGATATAGTATTCAGAGGGAGTAGTCCCCGTATTTGAGATTGAAATATCTCTAGTGCCAGTTGGTGTAGTACATTAGTCAGGCCATGAAGACATGACTACAATAGCAGATAGAGTTACCTCCATGAAAGAAGAAGAGATACTTTTAGTATTAGTTATTGAGCCACTCTCATTTTCAGATGAAGTTGTTTCTATGATGGAGTAGAGGAGTTACTCTCAGATTTCAGTAGTCACAGTGAGAACAGAGAATCCATTCTCATCTTCAGAGCAGCTACAGGTGTATAATCCTAGTTCAAGAGGAATGGTTGTAGATAGAGTAGATGACATATTCTCGGGTAGTGAGACAGACAGTGCTTTGCAGAGAGCACATAAAGCTATCACATGATTGTGCACATTAATTTGAAGTTGAAGCAAGTGTACCAGGATGGTACAATGTGATTTGAAAATTGGGTTTGAGGTTGAAAATAGAAAGACTCATGTCTATAGGTTGAATAAGGCTATGTACGAGTTGAAGAAAGATCCTAGAGCTTGGTATGGTAGAACTGAAAACTTCCTAATGAGCTTTGGATTTACCAAGAGTAAAGTTGATTCTAACCTTTACTTCAAGGTTATGAATGATGATCCATCTATATTGATGTTGTATGTGGATGACTTATTCTTAACTGGAGAATACAATCTCATCACATATTGTAAGAAGAAGCTCTCTACAGAATTTGAGATGAAATACCTAGGTCGATGTATTATTTCTTAGGTCTTGAAGTTTGGTAGATCTGAGAGAAGATATTCCTTAACCAAGGGAAGTATGCAGTTGAAACACTGAAGAGGTTTGATATGTTGGAATGTAAAGCCATGAACACACCCATGGTGATCCAGAATCAGATCCAGAAGCCTGACAGGGCTTAAAAATGCTCAAAAATGAAAGTTCTCGGAATTCAACGAAACTAGCGCCATTGCATGCATCTCATCTTCCTAATTCCAGTGGTATATTTACTTCATCAAATGGGATCGGTATGCGCAAGATATCGCGTTTTTTCCGAAAAGGAAAATAGGCAAAAAAAAGAGGGGATGACTGTACAGTCTGTACAGTGCCATGTGGCATACTAACTGTACAGGCCATACAATCCGTACAGGTGATGTGGTAGCTCCAGAAGGTGACACATGGCATGTGATGATGTCAACAGCTGACATGGCAGGTTGACAGGGAAGTACGATAGTTGACGTGGCAGGCGACGTGGATGAACCAACGACTGACACTTGGCATGTTTTGTTTGGTTGTTGGTGTGCCACATGGCCCAGTCATGGGATGCCACGTGGCACCCTGTGGTTGGTTTATGGGTTTTGGTAAAATCTATATGGTGTGCATGGGAGTTGAACCGGCGACCTCACCTTTAGGCAAAGGACTAGCAGGATCGGGTGTTATTGGATAAATCTGTAAGTGTGGACACAAACCGATCTCCCTATATCCACCTGGATATAGAACAAAGTAAGACAGAATGATACTCTTTCCCTAGATTTTAACTATTGAATGTACTAGGAGGCATGATTAAAGAACATACCTTAGGATCGCTTCCTTTGGTCTTTGTTGCTCCTTCTTCGCTTCAGTGCTCTCGTACAATCAAGATCAAAACAATACAAACCAACCGAAGTGAAGAAAGCACAATCTATTCAATAGTCAATCTATGTATATGATCAAGGAGTTATACAATAAAGTGGAAAAAACTTTATGGGAAAGGGACACATTACTGTATTATATTGATGGAAAGTAAAGATTACAACCTGAGCCTTGATGTTGCAAACTTCCTTTCGATGGCCCTTAGCTCTGACAAACACACTTGCTCACTTGCATGAAGAAGATCAACCACCTTTGATAAACTTGTTGGAGTTCCCTAGCTGCTGTAGCTTCAGTCCTTCACACAATATTTCACTAATTCTCCAATGTGTCACTTAACTTTGTTTGCTTCTAACTTTTTCCATGAGAATTCACTCAGTATATAGGAGAGAATGAATTGGTTACTTGGATAAGAATGATCCCAAAATATTAGGAAATCCAGTACTTAGATCACCATTCGGATGCCATCTCATCCTTCTAGAAGATTACCTTATATAAGCTTCGAGAATTCATCTTTTTCCCTTATTTAGAAAGAGTTTGCACCCTAGCAGTTAAACACAGTGCGAACTTCTCACACCCTGGCTTAAGGCAGCCTGCGAGAATCATGCAATATCGCAGGCAAATATATTCGCAACCTGTGAACCTTCCTTAAAAATGTGATCTCTGGAAAGAGATGAAGGTAAATTTTCTCAGGAGAAAGTTCTAATGAAGATCCTGAGTACACCATCATCAATACATCATCATGACGACCAAAATTATGGGTAACAGAATGCCCCCCAAAGTCTGAGATTGGAACCAGTGACAGTCGATAGACTTTGTAAGGTGCATGTGTGTGTCGAGAACTGGGAGCACATCTAATCGGAAACCTGTGAACAACCAAGAATCTACAGAATATCATATATACCAATTCTGAGGTAGGCATTCCCATACTCAAATCACAGACTAATGAAATTGTAGACATGGGTCATGGACACCAATCATACACTATGGATCCATGCCATCAAAATATAGCATAGCCACCGAAATACACTGTGGATCTATGCGATAATTTTCAAATCAAGACGACATAGCCACAAAACATACACAGTGGATCTATGTGTCACAAATTATACATACTCCATTGCAACCTGGATTGCAAAGATAATATTCAGGGTCTTCAATCTCGTCGCCCAAAGTACGAATCTAACCATGTGATTACATGTGTTGAAGTCGAACATGGTAGAAACCACTTGATTACCGGTCATTGATGAAACCGTTAACAAGTGTGAGGGAAATAACCATTGATGTCAATGACTCCCAAGGTACCATAGTACAATCCATCGAGTGTGAATAAATGATTTGATGTCGAACATCCGATGGAATCTTTCTATTAGGTGTCAATGATGTAAACCCATTGTCGAAAGAGAGAAAACTTGCCATTGAGGCATGCAAGTTCCAAGGTACCAAATAATTTCTAAGTCTTGATTACAGATAATAAGCTGAAGTTGACAGAAAAAGACTCGTCACAGGAGGGCCTTGATGTATCCCCCATCAATGACACAAAATGAGTAACAGAGTTTGAAAGTGAAACAAAGCATTTTGCAAATTGGACTAGACACAAGGAAGGCTGACACAGAGAGAATGGACAACTGCAGATGGCCGACTCAATATAGGTTTCAGATGGACTTCTCTTGAACATATGAATGACACGACCAATGATTTGGCAGCATTGACTCAAAGACGACACAGGGAATGACCTTGTAGAAAATCGAATGAGAGACAAATGGATTTCCCAAATCGTCTTCAAATGCGATGAATAGGGGGTGTCATGTTCAAGAGCGACACTTACTGCCAATTAATACGAAAATGAAACATATCCCTTTCCCAAATTTTCCCCCACCATTTCTGTCGATTACCTCTTTATTTTTACACAATCTTTAGGAGGATAACATATGCTTGTTGATGTAAGCTCATACTTCGGATGAGTCCCTCGAAGTATGTTTAACGAACCCTAAGAAGGAGTGGTTCGGTCCCATCACGGGTCTGTCAATGTTTGTTTAACGAGTCCAGAGATAGAAAACTAGAAGGTTTTTCAAGATTATAGAGTTTGGGAAAAACAATTAAAAGAGAACTCTCTCAATTCCTTTTTCATAAGATAGTCTAGATAAGACCGAAAAAGAGGTAAATTATCGCTTACCAGACCCATACTTCAAATACTTTAGCGAGCGTGAAAAATAGCAAGGTCGCTCGTCGATATTTTCATGTTTAGAGAGTCTGAAAAGAGATTAAAGAGGACTCCAGGGGGGTTCCTTTTTCACATAACCTTGATGAGCTCGAAAAAGTGATAAAAGTATACTTGGTTAGATTCTCATTGATTTACGAGCACGAGAAAAAACAAAGACTAAGCTCGGGATTGTTTTCATTTTTACGCAAGCTTTAAAACAAAACAAAACTATGCTTGGGATAGATTTTATTTTTACACAAGATTAAAAACTAAACAAAACTATGCTTGGACCTGGTTTCATTTTTACTCAAGCTTGAACCAAAGGAAACTATGCTTGCGACTTCCCAATGCATGGTTGGTACTTAGCCCCCAGCTTAAGAAACTAGTGGCTCTACTTCAGCATGAAGTCCAGAGGCTAAGGCAAATGCCCCCCAAACTTCGTTTCATTCAACTGCAAAGGAGAATGAAATGAAGCTTCAAATACTAGATGAAGGACTTGACTCAAATAGAGAGGGGGAAAACTGTTTCATTTTTTAACGAGGTTGCCACAGAGACACAAAAACTATCCTTGTAGTGGTTTCATTTTTTAACGAGCTTGAAATCAAAAACCATGCTCAAGTCTGGTTTCATTTTTTAACGAGCTTGAAATCAGAAACTCATGCTCAAAGACCTCTCTTCTTGATCATGGATTCTAAGAGGACAATGCTCTGGAATGACACCATGTCAAGGGAAAAAACTCAGTCATGGCTTCCAAGAGGTCTTCACTGGAAGGAAGAAACGTACTCTGGAAGGACACTGTGTCGAGAGTCGCGACAGGAGTAAAGAGATCATGCTCTAACAACCCTATCGAAGAGATCACCATGTCAACGACTGGATCTAAGTCATCAGAAGTTGAAACCATGGGTGAAAACGCCACATAATTGACTTGTGGTGGGGGCGATACTGTCTGCATACAATAACCATTCAGGGAGGCAATCTAGGCAGGGTCAATGAATGAGATTTGATCAACAACCACAACTCGTCCATTGTGAGGGAAAGATATCACAAAAAAAAGAGTAGACACAATAGCTTTCATGGCATAGACATAATCCCACCCAAGGAGTAAAGAAAAATCCAAGGGGTATGGGACTACCATGACGTCAATAAAGACAATTTTCCCTCCCAAAGTTACAGGAAACTGAGGAAGGGTCCCGAAAGGTTGACTAGTTCTTTTGTTAAAAGCTAACAGATTCTGCGTAACCAGCGCAAGTGGAGGACAACCCAAAGCTTGCCAAGCAAAAGAGGACAAAATACTAACGGATGTACCTTCATCTATCAGTGTCTGAGGAACGTCCTGACCACAAACCTTCACTGTAATATGGAAAGAAAAGTGAGAGGGAAGATGAGGTCCAGTTAGTACACCCCAATCAAAATGGATGGCCTCACTACTTGGAGGGGGTCCTACAGGAGAAGGAGGAATTCCCCTCGACACGGTAGAGTTTGTATCAACGAGAAAAATATGGGCAGTATCGGGTTTACTCTCTAGTGGGAGAGTAGGATCGACAGATGATGAGATCAGATCGACCACTTGGGTTTCATTCTCCAAGAGGAGAATGGGGTCGATAGGTGTAAATGGATCGACCACTTGGGTTTCACTCTCTAATGGGAGAGTGGGGTTGACCGAGGATGGGATCGGATCAACCACTTGGTCGACTGGTTCATCCAAAGACGTGACCATATTGACCACTTAATCAACCGGACTGACCGACAGGGGAACCAGATTGATCATTCCATCAACTATAGGTGGGTTGAGAGAAAGTTTGTGATAAGCAACTGGAAGTTGAGGCTGTGAAACAGTCATGTCTTCCAGTAATTTCGAGGCTTCGTCCATACAAGGGAAAAGGTGAGTGAGATGACTCCCTTTGCATACCATGCACGGGAACTTGACTCTACTTTTCTTCTTCCCAACAGTATCGTGACTAGTTGACAGGAGGTCATCAACATGTTGTTAAGAGGCTGACGACATGGGTTGGCGAGGATGTGTAGACCATACTTCAATAACCTTGGGTAGACCAGGGCAATCCTTAAGAATATGGATACCCTTACAAAGCCTGCAAGGGTACTTGGGCTTACTGGTTGTTTGGGTGATCTTGATGTCATCAACACTCCCAGCACGATTGATAGTAACTGGTTGTTTTCCAACATGTTTGACAGTGGTTGGAAGTTTGGATCCTTTCTTAATTTTCTTCCTCTTATTCTTCCTTTTCTTCTTCCTCTTATTCAGCGGGTTACTAGCTTCAGAACTTTCACCCAATGAAGAAGATGGAATGGAAGGCGACCTTGCAAGTGAAGAAGGCGAAGAAGACCTTACTGGTGAAGATGGTGAATGACCAACATGAGGTTGATGTTCTTGGGGGGAAGTGCTTACATATGAAGAACTTACTGCATTCGGGATTACCTGAGTGGAAAACAACCACACCGACAATCCAATCGTGAGGCCTGGAAGGCTCAAAGTAGCGATGTGAGGAGGACCAATGTTTCCATAAGAAGGAAAAACAAAAGGTTCCTCTGGAATAGAGGTTCCTTCATTGGTCATTTCGGGAACTGACGCCGTTAAAAACAAAAATCCAATATAGAGTCCTCTAAGGAAAATAAACAACACACGCTAAAAATCTAGTACGCAAGCAAGCAAACAAAACCTTCTCACAATGAACGCACTAGTTGGTGATCAAATCCAACATCGTGGGAACAAAGTAAGAAAAGGTGCTGAGATAGAGCGGGTGGAAAAGTTACGTTGATGACCTGCTTAATGGACTTACACCCTGGTGCAAGATCCCACACATAATCGTGGGTATNGTCATTTATAACCAATTAGATGTAGGCACATATCAACAACATATATCAACAATATATCATCAACAAATCATCATCACAATGGACACAAAGAACACAAGATGTATGTACAATTTTCTTTTTATTATGGACTACAATCCTTGGGGTTTATCAGCAACAAATGAATAGAGTACAACTCTACAAGAGCACTATATCTATATGAAAGAATCAACTTACATCCTCAGTACCAACTGAGATGAGGCAACAATCCTCAATAGATATCGATATGTCAATAGGTACACGACCTATCAGTAGTGCAGCCCATGTGTGCATGCGCCCTGGTTCAGTACAACCCGTGTGTGAATGCGACCAGTGTATAATGTAACAAGCGTATGCTCTTGAGCACTTAGGGTTTTTCTTTGTTTCACATGCTCAAATCCTCTGCAACCTGCAATCACTTTCTCTTATGTCTTCCACTGTCCAAACTGACCCACAACCAGTCACAACACATCCAAGCTCTCCAATAGCTTGCTCATGCTCCACAACAGATCAATATGAATGATATCTCAATCATGTATAAACAACAAGTATACCATAGCAATCATGTCACTACTGAATCACAAGAGTGTTGCTCACTCCATCCATCAAATCAACCAAATTGAGCCACATCATAGAAGTCATACCAAGAATTCCCTAATCATTCACAACATATCAAACAATAGTATCTATCAAGACAATAATGTAACCATACCAATGTCTCAATGATAGATCTGAGGCCATAGAATGCAGATTTGGAACCTGCCTCATCATCCAAGAGATTGGCACCAGCTCAAACACAAATCTCCATGAGGTTATTCAGTCCACGCTCCCTGTACATAGTTAGCCCACGTGTACACTCACCCTATACATAGACAACCCGCGTGGGCATTAGAAAATAGGATTTTCAGTGACTCCGAGACTTTTGTCGTCAAGATATCCGACATTGCCGAAACTTTGATGCGTCCATGAGATCCTACTCTCGCTCTCTTCCTCATAATAGATCTTCAATCATGATCAAGAGATCCACATCAACAAGATGCTCTCACAAGAAGCTCTCCATCAATACTCCACAAGATATTCACAAGAAGCTCTCTATTGATCCATAAAGGATTCTCATCAAATGTGCATT
>JZKD02S1911606.1:52785-73874 GCA_000966675.3 Picea glauca
AAATTCTTTTATATTTTCTGTCAACTATCAACTGAGCAAAAGCAAGCTAAGGTTAAGATGACCTAACTTACTGACTATTCAACCCTAGAATCAAACACCTGAGAGGAATACTTCTCAGCAAAGGAGGGGATGACCGCCCCACCCTGAACAAAAAGTAGCCTGTCAAGCACGCTACTGTCACTTAAAACAACACGCATGCAAACGCGTGTTGAGCTGAAACAGGATGCGTGTACATGCGAGCTGACCTTGTACAGGCCGCGTGTATGTATAAATTCTAAGACAAAGATAAAAAATAGGTAGTCCAGACCAAGAAGAGGCCTCTGGTATTGACAACCAGGGTCCCTTGAAGGCTTGGATGCTTTTTCTAACAGAAAAGAAAAAATAATGCAAGGAACAACAAAGAAAAAAGGCAATCTGAAATAGGACTGTGAACCAGCAAGCCTCAGACAGGATTCCAGAAAACCCCCTGAGAATGTATAATTCTGACAGGGAATAGGTGGACTGCCTCTACAGGTCTCTGGACTCCTACACGCTGCTGTTATCCCTACAGCTAGCGTTCACACGCAGGCTGTAAGAGGATAGGGCACGGGTACATGCATGCAGGCCTTATGCAGGCCGTGTGTACCTCTATGTGTCCCGACAACTACCGTCAAGCAATAGTCGGGGAAAACTGGTATAAAGAACCAGGCTCTCTGCTAGCTCAGACCTAACAAAAAATAGATAGATAAAGAAATAGAAAATCTAATTTCTTAAACTACCCAAAAAAATTAACTAAATCCGAAAACCCTAAAGAGTATATTCCCCAGTGGAGTCGCCAACTCTGTTGTTGGGAAAAATACCCTATGGACTAGAAAACTAGGGTCAGACTTGCATGCAGATTTTGACCGTAAAGAAATTACTTTTTAACCTACCACCCAAAACTTAAACCCCTCTTTCACAATACATGCATGGAAAGAAACTACTAACCTTGTTACTGATGTTTGGTGTAGATTCTTCGTTATTCTTTTGCCTGCTTGCTTGCACTGCTCCTTCCAAGGATAACCTGCAATCAAGACAAACAACTATGCATGCATGCTACTTCTCTAATTGAGGGTTAGAAATTAAGAATAAATTAAACAAACCATAGATAACTCATGCATTGTGATGGGAAAAGTATTCTTTTATTATTTGAAAAATGAATCAACTTACAATCAAAGTTGAGACTGGCCACCACTCTTTGATCCTGATCCTGGGATCCTCCTCTTCTGTCCTCCAACTGATTTGTGTTAATTCTCCTTTGTCTTGAGGAAAGGCTAAAGGGTTGGGACAATGGATTCAGCAAATGGGCAGAGTTTCTTCGCTATATTTTTCCTCCTCCAAATGGTACCCCTACCCCTTCTTTTATAGGCTAGAAGGAGCTAGGGTTTTGGATGAACCCTCGACCATGCATGGCCGAGAGTTTTAGTTAACTGACCCATAGCTTTTTGTCCCGTCAAAAACTTTCCTTTTTTGTGTGATTCTGAAGGTACACGCGGGCTGTAGTGGGCCTGCTAGCGTGTACTTTGTAGGGACATGCGGGCTGTAGTGGGACAACTAGCATGTACTTTTAAAAATGGAGTTTTTAGAAGAGTTGTTCAGTAGTTTTTGGCAAAGAAGGGATGTGAGTTGGCCTAATGTCAAGTAATCATGTGTGGTGAAATTTAGGGTTATAACACCAAGGCTTGACATAGAGCATTACTAACTCTCCCACACAGTGTACTAACACTCCACATACATGGGAAGGGGGGCATTAGTGCTCAAACAAAGCTTAAAGCTCAAGGTAAAAAGTGGTTTTTTGACCTTCAAATGATGAGTTGTCTTCACCAATTTGTCTAGGGAACATGATAGACACTTCCACATGATGATAGAGTGTATTTAAGCCTCCATGTGATGGGTTTTCTCCCCCAATTTGTCTAGGGAACATGATCAACACTTCCATAGTTGAGACATTCAACTACGACACTCAGTAGAATATAAGTGTGACACTTAGGAATGTGGAAAATCGACACCTACATAAGTGCAACACTTAGTAGAATATGATACATAAGCTCGACACTTAGTAGAATATGATACATAAGTGTGTCACTTAGTAGTGTGGAAATTTGATGTGTAACAAATGGCTCTTAAAGTGTGAGGTTAGAAGAGAAATTGATGTCAAAAACACTTTACAAAATGATGTGCACCAGGGGGTGCTAGAATAGGAGAGTCGAATGGAAGATGCAAAAAAACAACAAACAACATATATATGAATCATCTCGAGGAAGGAATATCCATGCTCAGTAAAAAATGGACTTAAATCATGGTCGTCGACCAATACACTGCAAATCCATGACAACACTCACCAAGGATATGGCCACCAAACATACAATGTGGATCCATACATCCATGACTGAATCAGGTCATATCCATTAAAAAGTACACAATGGAGCTACAATATGACAACAACATAGCCACAGACCAATATAGAGTGGATCTATGTGACAATGTATTCTCCATCGCAACCAGGGATAGGCACATAACACTAGTAGGCGCCTATAAGATTCTTAGTTTCTTCATCCCAATCACGAACTTGTATGATTCTAACCATGTGAATAGATGTCCTGAAGTTGAACATGGTAGAAACCACTTGATTATCGGTCATTAATGTATATCTTTAACAAGTACAAGGTAAATCACCATTAATGTCAATGAATCCCAAGTTACCCTAGTAGATTCCCTCGAATGTGAATCAGTGAGTTGAATTCGAACACCTATGGAATCATTCAATGAGAGGCCAATAATGTAAACCCACTATCAAAAGTGAGGAAACCTACCATTGAGGCATGCAGGTTCCAAGGTACTAATTGGTTTCTAAGTCTAATTCCTAGATAATGTGTTGAAGTCGACAATAACAGACTCATCAAAGGAGGGACTTGGTGTATCCCCAATCATTGACATAGGAAAATGATATGAGATGATAAATCAAATGAGGATAGACTAACACAAAAATGAGATATTGTAGAATGGTTGATTAAGTTGGAACTTCCCTTGAACATTGGAGGCATGACAAGTGACTTGACAACATTGAGTCGACAAGTACAAAGAACATAATGTGACGCTAATAAGAGAACTTTTCAACTGGAACGAAAAAGTATGACAACACATAGAATTGGTATGACTCATAGAAAAGTAGATTACCCAACTGTAAGACGAGATGCAAACATGTGACATGTTCAAGGGAGACAACAAACAACTGCCATTAAACTTTCAAAAGCTTAACCCACTTCCCTCAATTTTTCCCCCCACCATGATTGATGAGTACCTCTTTATTTTTAAAAAATATCAAGGAGGATAATAGATGTTCGGTGTAACTCATATTTGATGATTCTGTCTTCAAATGTTTAACAAACCTGAAGAAAGAAGGGTTTGGTTCCATATGGGTCCTTCGATGCATAATTTTATGATCCTAAAGAAGGAAATATCGTTGGTATTTTCATGTTTAAGGAGTCTCAAAAGATTTGAAAGATGACTCCAAGGGTGAATTTTCCGTAAATTTAGTCTCCAAAGACCAAAAAAGTGTAATACAATACAAGGGATAACTCTTCTAGCCGACGTTGACTAGAGCATTCATTTTTTGTAATTAGTCTTACGAGGTCAAAAAAGGGGTAAAATACCACTCAAAAGACACCCTCTCAAATAATTTTAACGAGTGTGAAAGGAAACAAGTTCGCTCAACAATATTTTCATGTTTAAAGAGTCTGAAAAGAGATTAAATGAGACTCCAAAGAGTTCATTTTTCTTATAGATTTTACGAGTCCAAAAAAGTGATAAAAGTATACTTGGTAACCTATTCTCATGTTTTTACGAGCATGAGAAAGAACAAAGATTGAGCTCAGTAACCTATTCTCATGTATTTATCATCATGAGAAATAACAAAGACTAAGCTTAGTAACCTATTCTCATGTGTTTATGATCACGAGAAAGAACAAAGACTAAGCTCGAGGTTGGTTTCATTTTTACATGATCTTGAAACCAAAAATAAATTGTGCTCAAGCGATACCCATCAATAGGTTTCTTCCCAACGTAATGTCCATAGGTTGGTACTTTTCCCCCAGCTTAAAAATCTAGCAGCTTAACTCTAGCATGGTGTCCAAAGGCTAGATACATGCCCCCAAGATTTGTTTCATCTATTGAATCTTATGTTGTCACCAAATTTTGTATTTGATTAAACTCCTAGTTACTAATAGGTAAATGTTCAATAGAGGAATAAAGAGGATCAACTGACATGGGTAGATGAAATGAAGTTTTAGTTACAAGATCTAGTGAAAGATTTGACTCAACATTTACGAGATCTAGCGAAAGACTCGAATCAATGTTTATGAGATCTAGTTAAAGACTCGATTCAACATTTACGAGATCTAGTGAAGGACTCAAGTCAATCAAAGGGGGATCTATTTAATTTTTTAATAGGAACTATGCTCGTTACCCTTTGTTTCATTTTTTAATGATCTTGACATAGGAAAATAACTATGCTCGTAACACTCTGTTTCATTGTTTAACGAGCTCGACACAAAAATGGTAACTATACTTGTAGTCAATTTCATTTTTTAATGAGATTGAAACCAGAAAATAAACCTTGCTCAGATCTATATACCATGGCTTCCAAGAGGTCTTCTTCAGACAGAAGAACAAAACTCTTGAATGAATACAAGTTAATGGATTTACTCAGATCAACAGGGGGGAGAACAGAATCCAAGGTCCCTAATGAGGGAGTTACCATGTCAACTACCGAATTTAAATCCAAAGAAGACTAACGTATAGTGAGAGGTTCATTATCATCGATAGTTGAAATCATGGGACATGTTTCCACATAATTAAATTATGGTTGGATTGATACCACTTGCATATAAGGAATTTTCAGGGAAGTCAGATGGTTGGTGCTCATATGAGGGCCAACAAATGAAAGTTGGTCAATGGTCACAATGTTTCCATTATGAGGGAAAGACATCACCCAAAAGAGTGTGGAGACAACAACTTTCATAGCATAAACATAGTCATGTATGAGGAGAAAATTGAAGTCCAAAGGGCCTTGGACTACCATCAAGTCAATGTGGACAGTTTTTCCTCCTAAAGTAACAGGTAATTGAGGAAGGATCCCTAAAGGTTCATTGGCTCTTTTGTTAAAATCCAACAGATTCTGAGTAAATGAAACAAGCAGAGGGGAACCTAGATCTTTTCAAGCATGATATATGTATATATCGCAAAATTGCACAATGATTTAGAAATGCAAGTAGGAAGGAAGGTGAGGTGTTGTCAGTCTATTACAATCAAAGGAAATGACCTCGGTACTTGGAGGGGGTTTCGTGTAAATGGGTGAAATTCCCCCTTGTCTATAGTTATTTGTAGTGACAAAAATAACCTGAGCAGTATCTACTTCACTCTTCAAGGAAGAGTGGCATCGACCGATGATGGAACCGGTTTGACCACTTGAACTTCACTCTCCAAGGGAATAGTTGGATTGACCGATGATTGAATCGGATCAACCACTTTATCAACCAATGCTTGGTCAGTAGAAATGTTATGGTAACCACTTGGAAATTGTTTCTAAGAAACAACAATCTCTTCTAACAAACATGAAGCCTCATCCATATGAGGGAAAAGGTAAGTTTGATGACTTCCTTCACATAACCTACAAGGAAACTTGGCTCTACCTTTCTTATTTCCAACTTGATTATTACTAGTTGATGGATTATCACCAACATGACCTGCAGCGGCTGGTGACATGGGTTGTTGAGAACCCATAGATCAAACTTCTAATATCTTTTGGAAGAACACGGAAATCCTTAAGAAGGTGGTCACCCTTATGAAGTATTCAATGGAATTTGGGTTTGTGAGTTGTCTTGGTAGGCTTGTCAATATCATCAACAATCCCAACACAATTAACATTGGTTGGAGGATAGCACCCTTGCTTATTTTTCTTCTTGTTGTTCTTCCTTTTCTTGTTCATCTTATCCTCCTGGTTACTAGAATCAAATCTTTCACTAGGCAAAGAAGACACAATGGGAAAAGAAGGTGAAGGGTCAATAGGAGGTTCATGTTCTTGGGGTGGAGGGATTGCATACAAAGCAACAAGAGCATTTTGGATCACCAAAGTGGAAAAAAACCATATCTATAACCCAATAGTGAACCTTAGAAGACTCAATGTAGCAATATAAGGAGGACCAACATTTCCAAAAAGAGGAACAAACAAAAGGTTCCCTTGGAAAAGAGGTCCCCTAGTTGGTAGTTCTAGGAAATGGTTAACTAGACACATACTTAACCTAGGTTATACTGAATCAAATATCACACACCACCAAAGCTCATATAATATAAGAGCAATAAAACAAAGGAAGTAGGGATCTTCTAGAGATGGGAGATGAAGTTGTCAATGAAGATATGAGAAGCAGTTACCCCAACCTCCACATAATAGCCATTTATGGTGAAATTAACCCTCATTTTGTAGGGCCACTCTCTAGGGGTACTAATAGTGTGATTTGATGTCTACCTCAAGTACCACAAGAAAATTTTTGAAGAAGGAACCCCCCTTGCAGTCACCTGTGTAGAATCCTAGGAAAATAAACTATTTTTACCAATTTCACAACAAATGGTCGGGAAGGTAACCAGTCGATAGTCAAGACTGAGAAAATGGAAATGGAAATGGGAATGGTGGATGCAAATCCACGAACCAAATACTAATAAGAAGTGGTGTTACCCTGAGGAATTTCCACTCTTCAAAGATCCAAACTTGTTGCAGTCCCACTAGGAAAACGAAAGAGTGGAGATCTCAAAGAGTCGCTTTACTTGACCTCGTGCTTAACTCCCATGTAATATGATCTCTCCTGACAAATGTCAGTTGTTACTACTTGGATTTCAACACTATCTATTATTCTACAATCTTGTTTAAGTGGCCTTGGAGAATTTACACTCCACCCTACAACGAAGGCCCTAAAATCCTAGACATGTGATCATTTTCTAATAAATAAAAGGTCTAGTTGATTTTAGATTATGTGTTTGTTCTGTTTATGGTTTGTTACTCAAAATTAATTGTGGATGCAACTTGACTATGATGTGTGGCACTTGACTCTAAGAAGACTTCAAACGAAAATATGAATGCAATGCAATATTTAAGTTTCAATGAAGGATATAAGGAGCAAGAAGTTTCAAGAAAAGAAACGATTACAACTTTCAAAGCAAGAAACATAAAATACTCTTTGAATGCAATTTAATTTTCTTTAAAATGCAAGCTCAAAAATGCACCACCCAAAAACTAGAATGCAAAATTTTGTTTTGGTTGATTATAAATGCAAGGAAATCAAATCAAATGCAAGTCCTTTCTACATCCTTAATTTCAATGAAAGAATCCAATGTAGATACAAGAAACATGAAGCAAAAATATCAAACAAAATATGCACTCTAAATGTTGACAAGTACTCAAAGAAAATGCAAGAATACCTTTAACAAATGTTCAAACAAGAACACAAAGCTTTAAATAAAAATGAAATCACTTGTTGAAACCTCAAATCCCAAATAGCAAAGGTTAGTGGCCAATGCAAAGTTGCATAAGAGTCCAAGAATACTCTTGATGAAGAGTTTGTCAAAAAATAGAAAAAAAGAAACTCGACAAAGCAACTTGTAAAGTCTCGAAATCAAAGAAAAGACTCCAAAAGAAATCAAATAGAACACTTCAAAGTATACGGAATCAACATCATAGAAGTTTGAACACTTGCAGATACAAGGCTCGAGTTACTGACAACATAAGCTTGTCCAAAGGATTAGATTAACCTTTATGACAGTCGTGTGTGATTCACAACTTGATAGGAGATAATCAAATTAAAAGAGGAAACAAAAAGAAAACAAAATCCCTTAACTTGAAGCAATCAAAGGCACATTAAAGCATAAGATATTCTAAAAAAAACTCTGAGTGAAAAAACTTGAGAAAAAAAGGAAACAAAGGCCTGAAACTAAGCCAAAAGAATAGCTATCGCTTCTGGAACAAGGGAGACAGAGCGATAGTTAGTAGGTAATGCTCCCAAAATCACTGACAAGAAGTGTTAGTAACACTCTGTAATCCATAAGGGGGGAGTGTTAGTGCCTGAAAATGATTCAAACAACCTAAGGATTAACCCAGAATCAATAGGGAACATGCTATAGACTCTGTAAGCTTCTTGATGAATATTAAAAAGAAAGAAGATTTCAAAAAATCAAGCATTCATTAAGAAATACACAAAAACAAAGGGCTAAAAACCTAGGAAACAATTGTTCCCTAGTGGAGCCACCATTTTCTGTTGTGAGAAATTTCACCCCACAGACAGGTTGAACTCCCCCTAGCCGCCTATGATCAGTAATTAAGGTAATTTTTAAATGCCTAACTAGTTTGGTCAGTATAATTTTCCAGGCCAATCTATGAAAAGAATAATGAGTGAGAATTTTCATTTCTTCGGTCTAGGACAAAAGAGAACAAGTGGGCACTAACATCCCTCTTTCTTATCTATTTATGCATGAAATTTAAGGAGAAGGAGAAAGGAAATAAGATCTAACCTTTTTCCTATAGGTTTTCCTCGTTGCTCCAATGTCAAATCTAGTCCAAGCTCTTGAACACAAAATCCACTCTTGCAACCTTCCTACAAAATGCAATACAAACCTTCTCTTCCAATTTTGCAAGGTTAGATAGAAAACTAATCTAACTAAGCTGACAAGTATAAAGATTCATACATTAACCTAAGCAAGACAAGAATGAGGAAATAGGCCAAGTTGTATTAATGAAAGAAGCATTGGATACTTACAACCATGCTAATGTGATGCAATCTTTCCTCCAAGCTTCTCCTTTCCAACCCCCTTTGTACATCTCTTGATGATAATGAGAATGTGTATGAACTATCTCTGAATGTATCAAGAATAGAGGTTTCATACTCTCAATACTTTCTCTTTTTAAGCATTTGAATGGCCTTGATTATATAGAAAATTGGGAGGCTTAACCACCATACAAAATAAAGGGAATAATCGAGAGCTTCACTCCTTAGGTTAGGATTTAGTACCGAAAATGAAAGTAATATGGATGACTCGAGTTCCTGAATCATCCCTTAACCATAACCACTCAAGAGTATCTCAGTATTTTCGCATAGAAAAAGTTGGGTTAGCTCTAACAAGACTAATGCTCCCTCAAGGTTTGACACATATAATTACTAACGCTCCCACACAATACACTAATGCTCCCCATACATGTGCAGGGGGGCGTTAGTGCTCAAACAAGGCTTAAAACTCAAGGTAAAAAGTGGTTTTCCTTCCTTCAAATGATGATTTTTATTCACCAATTCATCTAGGGAACATGATATACATTTCCACATGATGATAGAGTGTATTTAGGCCTCCATGTGATGGGTTTTCTCCCACAATTTGTCTAGGGAACATGATCAACACTTCCACAATTGTGACATTCAATTACAACACTTAGGAATGTGGAAAATCGACACCTACATAAGTGATACATAAGTGTGGCACTTAGTAGAATATGATACATAAGTGTGCCACTTATTAGTGTGGAAATTTGATGTGTAACACTCTTCCACTACTTTAAGAAATTATTTGGATATTATAGGATCTTCCACTACTTTCCACACATCAATATTAACTATGCCCCGAAAGAATTTGGAAAAATCAACCAAAAATCCATTTATCTTTGGAGCTATGCTCTCCATATCAAGTATCAACTTTTGGATTTCTTCAAGGGAAACCTTTTTTTACAACCTCAAATTTGGACTTGGGGTAACCAATCTAGGGATTTTTTGGATCATCATTTTTATTGGTTCTTGATTTACTCTTGGTTACTAGAGAAGATGATGGAAACACAGGTTTAAAATTTCCTTCATAATTTTTGGTTCCTCTTGCATAGCCCCACTAAAATTCCATATGCAATTTTTTTACAAATTCTAATCCTTAAAGTTGTTTCATGGAAGAATCTTGTTATGATTAATATATAAGGGGCTTATNGAAACAACAATCTCTTCTAACAAACATGAAGCCTCATCCATATGAGGGAAAAGGTAAGTTTGATGACTTCCTTCACATAACCTACAAGGAAACTTGGCTCTACCTTTCTTATTTCCAACTTGATTATTACTAGTTGATGGATTATCACCAACATGACCTGCAGCGGCTGGTGACATGGGTTGTTGAGAACCCATAGATCAAACTTCTAATATCTTTTGGAAGAACACGGAAATCCTTAAGAAGGTGGTCACCCTTATGAAGTATTCAATGGAATTTGGGTTTGTGAGTTGTCTTGGTAGGCTTGTCAATATCATCAACAATCCCAACACAATTAACATTGGTTGGAGGATAGCACCCTTGCTTATTTTTCTTCTTGTTGTTCTTCCTTTTCTTGTTCATCTTATCCTCCTGGTTACTAGAATCAAATCTTTCACTAGGCAAAGAAGACACAATGGGAAAAGAAGGTGAAGGGTCAATAGGAGGTTCATGTTCTTGGGGTGGAGGGATTGCATACAAAGCAACAAGAGCATTTTGGATCACCAAAGTGGAAAAAAACCATATCTATAACCCAATAGTGAACCTTAGAAGACTCAATGTAGCAATATAAGGAGGACCAACATTTCCAAAAAGAGGAACAAACAAAAGGTTCCCTTGGAAAAGAGGTCCCCTAGTTGGTAGTTCTAGGAAATGGTTAACTAGACACATACTTAACCTAGGTTATACTGAATCAAATATCACACACCACCAAAGCTCATATAATATAAGAGCAATAAAACAAAGGAAGTAGGGATCTTCTAGAGATGGGAGATGAAGTTGTCAATGAAGATATGAGAAGCAGTTACCCCAACCTCCACATAATAGCCATTTATGGTGAAATTAACCCTCATTTTGTAGGGCCACTCTCTAGGGGTACTAATAGTGTGATTTGATGTCTACCTCAAGTACCACAAGAAAATTTTTGAAGAAGGAACCCCCCTTGCAGTCACCTGTGTAGAATCCTAGGAAAATAAACTATTTTTACCAATTTCACAACAAATGGTCGGGAAGGTAACCAGTCGATAGTCAAGACTGAGAAAATGGAAATGGAAATGGGAATGGTGGATGCAAATCCACGAACCAAATACTAATAAGAAGTGGTGTTACCCTGAGGAATTTCCACTCTTCAAAGATCCAAACTTGTTGCAGTCCCACTAGGAAAACGAAAGAGTGGAGATCTCAAAGAGTCGCTTTACTTGACCTCGTGCTTAACTCCCATGTAATATGATCTCTCCTGACAAATGTCAGTTGTTACTACTTGGATTTCAACACTATCTATTATTCTACAATCTTGTTTAAGTGGCCTTGGAGAATTTACACTCCACCCTACAACGAAGGCCCTAAAATCCTAGACATGTGATCATTTTCTAATAAATAAAAGGTCTAGTTGATTTTAGATTATGTGTTTGTTCTGTTTATGGTTTGTTACTCAAAATTAATTGTGGATGCAACTTGACTATGATGTGTGGCACTTGACTCTAAGAAGACTTCAAACGAAAATATGAATGCAATGCAATATTTAAGTTTCAATGAAGGATATAAGGAGCAAGAAGTTTCAAGAAAAGAAACGATTACAACTTTCAAAGCAAGAAACATAAAATACTCTTTGAATGCAATTTAATTTTCTTTAAAATGCAAGCTCAAAAATGCACCACCCAAAAACTAGAATGCAAAATTTTGTTTTGGTTGATTATAAATGCAAGGAAATCAAATCAAATGCAAGTCCTTTCTACATCCTTAATTTCAATGAAAGAATCCAATGTAGATACAAGAAACATGAAGCAAAAATATCAAACAAAATATGCACTCTAAATGTTGACAAGTACTCAAAGAAAATGCAAGAATACCTTTAACAAATGTTCAAACAAGAACACAAAGCTTTAAATAAAAATGAAATCACTTGTTGAAACCTCAAATCCCAAATAGCAAAGGTTAGTGGCCAATGCAAAGTTGCATAAGAGTCCAAGAATACTCTTGATGAAGAGTTTGTCAAAAAATAGAAAAAAAGAAACTCGACAAAGCAACTTGTAAAGTCTCGAAATCAAAGAAAAGACTCCAAAAGAAATCAAATAGAACACTTCAAAGTATACGGAATCAACATCATAGAAGTTTGAACACTTGCAGATACAAGGCTCGAGTTACTGACAACATAAGCTTGTCCAAAGGATTAGATTAACCTTTATGACAGTCGTGTGTGATTCACAACTTGATAGGAGATAATCAAATTAAAAGAGGAAACAAAAAGAAAACAAAATCCCTTAACTTGAAGCAATCAAAGGCACATTAAAGCATAAGATATTCTAAAAAAAACTCTGAGTGAAAAAACTTGAGAAAAAAAGGAAACAAAGGCCTGAAACTAAGCCAAAAGAATAGCTATCGCTTCTGGAACAAGGGAGACAGAGCGATAGTTAGTAGGTAATGCTCCCAAAATCACTGACAAGAAGTGTTAGTAACACTCTGTAATCCATAAGGGGGGAGTGTTAGTGCCTGAAAATGATTCAAACAACCTAAGGATTAACCCAGAATCAATAGGGAACATGCTATAGACTCTGTAAGCTTCTTGATGAATATTAAAAAGAAAGAAGATTTCAAAAAATCAAGCATTCATTAAGAAATACACAAAAACAAAGGGCTAAAAACCTAGGAAACAATTGTTCCCTAGTGGAGCCACCATTTTCTGTTGTGAGAAATTTCACCCCACAGACAGGTTGAACTCCCCCTAGCCGCCTATGATCAGTAATTAAGGTAATTTTTAAATGCCTAACTAGTTTGGTCAGTATAATTTTCCAGGCCAATCTATGAAAAGAATAATGAGTGAGAATTTTCATTTCTTCGGTCTAGGACAAAAGAGAACAAGTGGGCACTAACATCCCTCTTTCTTATCTATTTATGCATGAAATTTAAGGAGAAGGAGAAAGGAAATAAGATCTAACCTTTTTCCTATAGGTTTTCCTCGTTGCTCCAATGTCAAATCTAGTCCAAGCTCTTGAACACAAAATCCACTCTTGCAACCTTCCTACAAAATGCAATACAAACCTTCTCTTCCAATTTTGCAAGGTTAGATAGAAAACTAATCTAACTAAGCTGACAAGTATAAAGATTCATACATTAACCTAAGCAAGACAAGAATGAGGAAATAGGCCAAGTTGTATTAATGAAAGAAGCATTGGATACTTACAACCATGCTAATGTGATGCAATCTTTCCTCCAAGCTTCTCCTTTCCAACCCCCTTTGTACATCTCTTGATGATAATGAGAATGTGTATGAACTATCTCTGAATGTATCAAGAATAGAGGTTTCATACTCTCAATACTTTCTCTTTTTAAGCATTTGAATGGCCTTGATTATATAGAAAATTGGGAGGCTTAACCACCATACAAAATAAAGGGAATAATCGAGAGCTTCACTCCTTAGGTTAGGATTTAGTACCGAAAATGAAAGTAATATGGATGACTCGAGTTCCTGAATCATCCCTTAACCATAACCACTCAAGAGTATCTCAGTATTTTCGCATAGAAAAAGTTGGGTTAGCTCTAACAAGACTAATGCTCCCTCAAGGTTTGACACATATAATTACTAACGCTCCCACACAATACACTAATGCTCCCCATACATGTGCAGGGGGGCGTTAGTGCTCAAACAAGGCTTAAAACTCAAGGTAAAAAGTGGTTTTCCTTCCTTCAAATGATGATTTTTATTCACCAATTCATCTAGGGAACATGATATACATTTCCACATGATGATAGAGTGTATTTAGGCCTCCATGTGATGGGTTTTCTCCCACAATTTGTCTAGGGAACATGATCAACACTTCCACAATTGTGACATTCAATTACAACACTTAGGAATGTGGAAAATCGACACCTACATAAGTGATACATAAGTGTGGCACTTAGTAGAATATGATACATAAGTGTGCCACTTATTAGTGTGGAAATTTGATGTGTAACACTCTTCCACTACTTTAAGAAATTATTTGGATATTCTAGGATCTTCCACTACTTTCCACACATCAATATTAACTATGCCCCGAAAGAATTTGGAAAAATCAACCAAAAATCCATTTATCTTTGGAGCTATGCTCTCCAGATCAAGGATCAACTTTTGGATTTCTTCAAGGGAAACCTTTTTTTACAACCTCAAATTTGGACTTGGGGTAACCAATCTAGGGATTTTTTGGATCATCATTTTTATTGCTTCTTGATTTACTCTTGGTTACTAGAGAAGATGATGGAAACACAGGTTTAAAATTTCCTTCATATTTTTTGGTTCCTCTTGCATAGCCCCACTAAAATTCCATATACAATTTTTTTACAAATTCTAATCCTTAAAGTTGTTTCATGGAAGAATCTTGTTATGATTAATATATAAGGGGCTTATTTCTCTACTAACCTAGTCTAATATACAAACTCTACAACTTGTGATAGTCCCTAAATGATCTTGGTGATGCATCTCTTAATGAATTCTCACAAGGATACTATAGAGGTATTGAACTACCTCTATTGAATAAATACCCAAGGTTTTTTCCTCCATTGATAGCTTAAGGCCATGGCACCATTGTATACATTCATTGGTATCCAAGGGGAAGGAGCAAGAGTGAGTTATTGAAATCACCTTTCCATCTTTAATTGAAGCTCATACTTGAATATAATGACAAGATCCATATATTGAATTAAAGGAATGCACCAATGCTCAAAATTATCCATGACAATGAACAAGAGATAAGTCTCCATGGATCGAAAGGCACATTGGAATGGAAGATCTATCTAGAAAATTCAATGGCATGTGTTGCAAACCATCAATGCATCCAAGCATGAAATGATCAAGGATTACTACCTAACAACAACAATGTCCTGAAGTCCTAGTAAAACACAAGAAGGAATAAAAAAGACCATCCATACTATGCAACTTTTCTTTTCCTAGAGATATCTATAACTAACAAAAGGATTTTTGGATCACCTAAACAAGCATTTAAAGTGCCGATATTTTGGATCACCTAAAAGGATATGTATTGTGCCTATCTGTATTGCAAAATCTTTCATTCCAATAATGAAAAAATCATGCATTATTTGGGAGAAACATAACTAACAAACAAGAGAGAGTGCATGTGCGTCTATTTCTTGCAACATAAGAAAAACATGGAAGAGTAACTTATTCTTCTTGGAGATAACTATGCTAGTACATGATCACTCAAAGAACAAGCACAAAACATATGATATTTTTGTTGTCTCTGATGATGGGTGGAGTGTCCACTCGAAACGTTAGATGTTTTGAAATCCAATTACACGGTGATTATCCAAAAATACTTTCTACGTTAAGCACAAAACTAGTTAGACGCATTTCTTTTTGTGGCATCTACATGATGACCTTACACTAGGAACACAACTATGCACCATATATTTCTTTTATTATTATTTTATATATGAAAAAAGGGTAATAGAATGGAAAAAGAAATAGAATATTAGTATCTTTCATGTATTTTTTTTCTCCAAGCAAAGAATAAATGAGAAGCAAGGAAAATTGGATTTTCCAAAAAAAAAGAGGAAAATTAATGAGACATCTCAAATTCATTATATCCTACATTGTCTCGATTAATCAAAGGTTGATGAAATCCCCTCTCTTGTATGCCATCATAAGAAACTAACTAATTTTCTCTTATTCTTGAGGCGGAAGTAATTTTTTATTATCTTGAGATGAATAAATTGGGAGAAAAATGTTCTTCACGGTTTCAAGGCTACATACATGAAGCTTCAAGACACGATGGATGATTCAAAAGTTTGAATATATTCCTAAGAATGAACATGATTGTAAACTCCAACAAGGCATCCTATCATCCTTTGAAGGCTTTCATTGCAACACAAAAACTTTTTTGATGGAATGAGAGTTACTATTTTCAAATAACAGAAGCCTAAATTAAGGTGGATATCAAAGCTTCTTGAACAATTCATTAGCAAGTACATTTTTGAAAATATTGTCTTTAACTAGGACAATTTTGGACTAAATGATAGTTTCATAGGTATAAGAAAATTCTATGAAGTGCTAGTTCATATAGTCTAAACATTTTGAATTTAGAAGGAAACTCCCAAGGTTTAATATTTTGGTCTCAAAGTAATGAGACTTTGTAATTAAAGTCAATAGTATAAAGTTAAAGTGGACATTGTAAATACCATTGGAAATCTCAAACTTAAAAATATATACATCGTCTAGAAAATGTTATTGTTCAAACAAAACAATGTGAAGACCACTAAGTCAAATACAATGATCACATTTTTGGGTGACATAATTGCTCCTGACTTTTGGTTACCATTCTTTTGTTTTTAATTATCTTTAGGTCCATCCTTTTTTTTTTGGTTATAAAAACATTTCCTCTCACTTATGTGACATCCCTTTGTCGTCTTAAACATCGATGCAATGTCTCTACCATAACAATCCCATAGAAAACATGTCTCTTAAGTGACATCATAGACATCAATGGGATGTTGCCACCTTAACATACTTGTCAAATTAGTGTCGTTGGGACATTTCTTAAGAAAAGTTGTATGTTAGCTTACTGATGGGAAAAAAAAATCCTAGATTTACCTACGTCAATTTCAAGTCGATGAGATGTCAATAGAATTTTTCAAAAGTAATGGCCTATGACATATTTTACTTAGAATCGCCAGTCGATGTACCATCACTTAATCAACAAGTTAATTGTCAGTTATTCAACATCACTTACTTGACATTAAATCAACATTAAGCATTTTATTATCTTTCATTTACCTAATGTTTAAGATGTCAATTTTCAACCCCAAATGTAGTAGCAAGATCCCCACAAGAAATTCACCTTGATTTGTAGTTAGTTTTGAATAAATATCAGCAAGGCTTTGAAACACCCCATGGCTTAGCCTCTTCACATGGTGAGAATAATCATGGTATACCATTGGTTCGAAGTAGTCAACCACCAAATGTACATCCTTATCATCATCCTTTTTCACAAAAAATGAAATTTAAAATATCATTTTGGAATTTTTGTAGGCTAGCCTAAAACATCCTAGTACTAGCCTATACTCTTCCATAGCCATCATGGTATTGATGAAATAAGGCCACTATTGCATGTGCCTAGACTTCCATCCACTTAATAAGTTGATAGTCAAAGACAAATTTCCCATCCCAATCATTGATTACATCTTCCATGAGTTTCATGGCACCCAATTCTAACTAGAACTTCCCTTAGTATATCGCCCAATCCAGATGAAGGAGGTAAAAAAAAAAAAAACTAACTTACACACACTTGAAGTACATTATGAGTTTTTGGTGATGCCTTTTGGTCTTTGCAATGCCAATTAATTATATTTCTCAAGAAGAATGTCTTTGTGTGGAATGATGCAATAAATAAAGCCTTTAGTTCCTTAAAGGAATCCATGTGTACTACTTCAATGTTAGTGGTGCTTGATTTTACTAATACTTTCATCCCAGAATGTGATTCCTACCAAAAAGGTATTGAGGCAATGTTGATGCAAGAGGGCACCCATTGGCACTCAAAAGTAAAAAAATTGTGTGATCAAAACTTGGAAAAGACCACCTATGAGAAAGAAATGATGATCATCCTTCCTAACTGTTGAATTTTCAATGAGCTATGGTTCATGCATTTTCTTTAAATTTTTTGTTTAACTTTTACTTGAACCATAACTACTGAAACAAACCAAGATCACAAGAAGAATAACCATGCACAAGAACAAAAGAAGTATCATGGGAAACCATTCTCAACAAAGGAAGAAAACCCAACCAATCCTTTGCTATATTCTTCAAGAGAAATACCTCCCACACCATCACCAAACCTAGCACACAAGAGGGTGTTGTAATTATCATAATTTCAGACCACAACTTCTGAAATCATGAGATGAAACAATGATAAGTGTGTTTCCTCAATGGGGATTCACCTTTATTTATATAATACTTATCACATCAAATGATGTGTCTATTGGCACAATAGGTACGACCCCAATAACTCAAAATATAATTAATAATCACCATATTAATTATCTTTTACATTAATTATATTTTACATTATGGTGGGGCTGACCTATACCCTTTACATCACAAATAGGGTTACAGGTAAGTCTGAATATTGGACAATATAGCAAGGGATCTCATACACCCACTAGTGCTCATCCACTAGGGGCACATCCATATGTTCTCAGCCACAGGGATGTCCACATCTCTATCTCACTGCGTCTCACAGGAGAACCACACTCACTAGTGCTCAACCACTAGGATCACGTTCACCTGTGCTCAACCATAGGCACGTCCAACTTAGAAAATCTTCTTTCTCACTTCGTTACACAGGAGAATCATCTGGAGTATCACATCATCTCAACTCTCTTCTCAGAGGAGACTAATACATAATTTCATCTCTATCTTATAATGATGCACCCAACTCATGGGATTTTCCACACGTTCATATGTTCTCAACCACAGGCACGTCCAACTCAAAAAATCTTCTTTCTCACTATGTTACACAGGAGAATCATCTAGAGTTATCATATCAACTCTATGCATAGAGGAGAACAGTAAACCCATCACATGGGCTCCTCACCCCACACAGGGCACACAACGTTCCATCTCTGTCTCAGAGAGGAACCACACACCCAACTCATGGGCTTCCTCACCCCACATGGGGGCACACAACGTTCCTTCTCCATCTCAGAGAGAAACCACACACCCAACTCATGGGATTTATCTTAGGCCACCTCACTCAGTCTATGTCCTAGGGGATGTCTCACGTAGTTGTAATCATCAACACTAACGTCAATACATGGTGCCCATATCTCATTGGAAGGTGATTCAAAATCAATATGAACCATCGTAACTTGAAGTATTTTTTGTAACAATGGTTCTAATCATTAGAGAAACACAAGTGGGTCACTAGGATGTTAGGTTATGATAATGAAATCATACACAAGAAGGGAAAGGAGAATGTGATTTTTGATTATTCATTTAAGAAATATGAGAAGGAAGGGTCATCTTTGCCTTATCCTTACTAGTATTAGATTTGATTGCAAAGGTGAGAGGAATGGTTGGTTGGTGACAAGGTGGTTCAAATCATCCAGTGGCTCATTAAGGAACCCAACTCCCTTACAATATATACCTTCCAATATGACACCTTGAGGTATAAATGGCATATTTTTTTGGTACAAAACTCTTCTTTAGAAGAATAAGTGTTAGAAAAATTGCATTTCTCTCCTACCTTGGGTTACTTAAGATTTAAAAGAACATATGAAAGGGATAAGAATTCATTTTTTCATGAATTCATGAAAAATGCATCCATACCCTCGTCATTCAATATGATACAAGTCAAAGGAACAATGGTGAAACAATGAGGACCCCTGAGGCATTGTAGCCACTATTAATCCCCACCACTATTCGGGCTAACATTTCCATGGATTTTATCATTGACCTTCCTAAATATAACAAGAAATATGTCATCATGGTGGTAGTTGACCACCAAATATGCTAACTTTTGTTCCTTGAAGCACCCATTTGTGTTGTCCATAGTTTCTCAAGTCTTCATGGATCATATTTTAAAATTATATGGAAATTGGTCACTCTTTTTGCATTGTAAACTATCTTTGTATGTAACATAGATACTGACTTGACGAAAACTGTAACCTCAAAAATAGAACTCTAGTCCTAAAAACCCATTTTTTTGCATCAAAAACACCAAAATCAACCATAGATTAAAAAAAAAGCAGTGCTACCAGTAGCACCCAATTTTCTATGTTCAAATTACAATTATGACCTTAAAAACTGGTAATGTTGCAAACAAAAAAGCTTACCAAATTATCTATGTTCAAATTACAACTATGACCTTAAAAACTGGTAATGTTGCAAACAAAAAAGATTAAAAGTTACCCATTGAAAATAAGTGCTATCAATGTCACTTTTTTTCCTATGGTTAAAATTACAACTTGATTAAAATCATAGCCTTAACAATCAATAGTATTGCAACCAAAATCTTAAAATTAACCCCTGAATTGAAAAGTTGTGCTACAAGTAGCACCCTTTTTTTCAATGTTAAAATTTAAAAAAAAATTGAAATCATGGGTTGAATAATCAATACCATTGCAAACAAAATCTAAAAATAAACCCCCAAATTTAAAAGAGGTGTTGCCAATAGTATCATTTTTTTCAATCTTAAAATTGCAACTTTTTTGAAACCATGGCCTAAAAAATTGAAATTCTTGCAAACAAATTCATTAAAAAAAAAGGAAAAATACAAAAATATATTTAAAAACACCAAAATCAGGGAAAAAAACATGTCACTAAAAATTTAAAAACTTGTAAAAGGTAAGAAAAATACTATATAGATATAAAAACACATTTTCAATGTAAAAATTAAAATTGATAAATAAATAAAACATAATTGAAAAAAACAAAAACAAAAACAAATAAAAAAAATTGAAAAAAAAAATAAAAGTTTATCTAATAATCCACCCCCCCTCCCCCCATCTAGAGGGGGGGGGCATTATTAGATAAACTTAAAAAAAGGCAAAAGAAAAAAACCAAATGTGAGGTGTGGAAGCAATTCTCAAAATCATCCGACCCCATTTCCCCTCCCTCCTCTTCTTCCTTTTCCCCTCTTTCCATTATAACCCACTCCCACCTTTTCCCTTGCACTTCTCCCCCCTCCCACATTTCCTCATAGAAAAGGGAAATGGATTACCAATTTGTCACCTCATAAGGTGGTATGAGTAGTACCCAATGTCACTTGAAGGCATGGCTTCAATGAATAGAGGGTGTATTGCATTTCATATTGATGCAATGGTGGGTACCATCCACACCACCCTTTGAGGTAGTGGGTTTGTAACTTGCCTCCTCAAAAGTCAACATGGGGGGTTGAAAAGAATAGGAGGATGGGGACGAGTGGGGGAAATTGGTGGGGAGTGGGAAGGGGGAAATTGTGCAAAGAAATTATGAGAATCAACCCCCACCCCACATTTTTTTTTGTTTTTAGGGGGGTTTGAATTTCTTTAATTTTTTGTTTAAT
>JZKD02S1911628.1:47834-70546 GCA_000966675.3 Picea glauca
AATTCACAGTAGACCTCGCAGGGAAGTGCATAGAAGGAATACAAATGAACTAGGTGAGATACCTCGTCAACTAGCTCGAGAAGGAATGTCGCGAAGCGCAGGATCAGGGCTATGAATTCCATTTTAGTTAGTTACTAGTATTGATCGCATTTATCTCTTGGCAGATGCTGGAAGGAGTGACATTTCCAAAATTTGAGCGATCGAAGATGTTGGACGCAAGGTTCTCCACCTTATGGTATAAAAATGACATGTCAAAGTAGTGGTAGTCAAACAATGTCTTCCATGCCTACTACCAACAGTTTAAGTGTGCTATTGAGGCATTTCCATGCATGAAACTGAATACATTGCACTAGTACAGACCACTAGCGAAGTTTCACGCAGATCGACACTTTATCTACATCAATGCATGTAGGGATGAGAGTAAGGAGGAACTGCAGTCCTATTATAAGATGATCAACGAAGATATGGAGGATATCCCCAAAGAATGGCCAGCAGAGTTCCTTGTATTGGTTGAGGATGCATAACTTTCCAACCCCGACATCATCGGAAGTCCCTTGGTCACCCGGGTTGAACATGATGGACAAACTAGCGCAAAGAAAAAGAAGAAAAAGGAGGAAGTGTAGAACATAGAAACTGATAAGGAGGACAGTGCCTCAGAAAAAATTAGGCATGAATCACCCGCAAGAGGAGGAGGTGACGAAGTGAATCAAGAATAAGGAGGGGAAGAAGGAGAAAAGAAAGACAAAGGTGAAGTTACACTACCGAAGGATCCCCCTACCAAGGTCGAAACGTCGAAGAAAAGGAAGGTTTATCCGCATAAACCCTCAGAAAGGAAGAAGACCCACACCAATAAGCCTCAGTCGAAGAACATGCTTATAGAGGGCGATGTCGGACTAATCATCACAGCCATGGAGGATGCTTCAGAGGATATCTTGTAGATACATGGAGTGAAGCAGGAGACGGTGTAAGAATGAATCGAGAAAGAGCTCAAGGACATACAACAAGCCATCCATTCGAGTTGCGCAGTACCTACTGCGCCTTCCTCATCGAAGATTGTAGAATTGGGGGATGAGCCCACCCAATTACAAAGGCTAGAAGATGCAATAAAGGCTCGACTTCGTCGAGTCTAAGAAGAAAAGGAGCAGGCTACAAAAGCCTTGAATCAAGAAAAGGAGGAGGTCTTAGAGCAACTTCTAGTTGTGTAGAAGGAGAAATATGAAATTAGGGTGATGTTCAAGGAGGACAAAGAGAAGATCCAAAAAGAAAAAGACCAGTTGCTCATAGAGCATACTATGGTTAAAGAATCAGTGACTAAATACTTCGCTCTATGTCGGGCTTGTCACAGGAGGAAGAAGAGTTGGCCAAGATTCAAGTAGGGAAAGTAGCTGAGGCCATTTAGCAGCTTCAAGCAAGAGTAACAGAGTTAGATCTCCAAGCAGTGTCAAGCACTCCAAAAGAGGTGTGTGATCAAAGGGAGGAAGTCGCTAGGAGTGCAATTTGAAGGATCAGGGAACTTGCATCAGAATGTAAGAAATTAAGTAATCGTAGTGTGCAAACATATGAACACCTCGTAGAAGACCCAGTGCTGAGGAAACTGGAAGCACAGCTACAGGAGGCACAGCAGCAGGCATCCACCATCCAGGCACAGATGAAGCTGCTCATTGCAGTCGAGATGATGAAAATATCACAGGAACAATGCACAATTCAGCAACAAGTTACTACCATCTAGAGCAGAGTCATCGAGGTTACACAGAGACTCCAGTCGGTGCAGGACGAAGCCTGCACAGTTTTTGACAATATTGAAGGACAAGGCTCACAGCTAGACCAAGTGGTTGTGACAGTGGAACAGCGCCTGGAAGGGCCTATTACCGAGCAAGTTGAGGCATCTCAAGCTAAGCTCGAGGCCTTTGAAGTAGCGTTACCCAGATCTGAGTGACTCGGGATGAGTCACGGGTGAGTGTTGGGGGCCTGTTGGCCCTTGACCAAGTTTTGAGGAAACATTGGTCATTTTTTCCCACATTTTGAGACTTCGTAAGGCTGGTCGAAGATGGAGCACCTAGGCAAAGCTGAGATCGTGGGATCTCACTTATTTTGCGAACTTGTGGACCCAACAAAGGCTTTACTAGGGTTTATGTAATAGGTTATGGGATGTCGGCCCATGGTTTTACCCATGTTTAGGCCTTTTTGTAAATGTATAAATAAGTAGTAGCTAAGAAATATAGAGGGAAATTGGCTTACTGCATGACTAGTTGGCTTTGTGAAAATAGTATGCTAAGGCTTGTGGAGCTAAGTGAAAGTTTTTTGTAAGTTGCTCTGTGCTACTAAGGAGTTGGTTCTATGCCTTGACCTAGTTTTTGGAAGGAGGATCTCATGTTCATCTCACAAATATCTTGTCCTCTATGGAGTTGGGCTCTATGGCTTTGTGCACGGGAACAGATAAATGTAAGAAGATTGAATACTAATAAAGAAGAAGAAGAATTTGGTGGACATAGCCCCACACTGGGGTGAACCACGTATATCCCGTGTCTTGATGTGCTTTGTACAATGCAATTTATGATTTATGTTGTTTATATGCTTAGTTCTGTTGTTATAATGAATGCATATAATATTGTAGCTTAGTTCTTAATGGTGTTAAAGATAAATGAACGCTATATCTGAGTTAATTCTATGTGCTAAGTGATTATAAGTGTTTGATATTGATTGTTACTGTGTCGTTCTGTAGTAAGGGTTTAATATGAAATGTGAATGAGACTCATAATCTAATGCATGTTGTTGGATAAGTGCTCTGTTAAGTGTTGTAATCACAGATCTATGTCCCATCTTGGTTGTAGACACCTGAGTCCTACAACCCCCCCTATCTCTACCTCGGGTGAGACTTCATCTGCTTCACAGGTGTTGTCGAAAGGGCCGATAGGTAGGGTTTTGTTGGTGCATTGTTGAAGCGTTGAACCCTGGGTATACCCCTATGCCAACAACCACCACATGCTCCAGAGTGGTAGTCATTCAAATATTTCTCAGCTTCATCATAAGTGAGACATCGTTGGAAAATGGAGTCAATACCGCAGCGATAAAGGGTATCACCGATAATGATGTATTGCCTATCTCGATAGCGTATGCGGCAATGATTTGTACTAGATAGGTCGGGCCGAAAAGTTTGAGTCTAGAGATAGATAATAATATCTTTTTACGATACGTCATCAGAACTGATCATAAAAATGGATTCGTCAGGTAAGGAATCCTCTGCCACATTTTATGTCTCAGTGGAGGGAAGGTCACATATCAGTTCGGCAAAAACCAAATATCTCTTTGACTTGGCGTGTTCGAATTCCAAGTCAAACTCTTGGAGAATCACTATCCATTTGGAGTACTTTCCCCCTAGAAATTTTCGAGTAAGGACATGTTGCATAGGGTTGCAATCGAAAATAACAGTAGTTCTGCGTAATAAGATATAATGACAAAAATGTTGAACAACTTGAACAGCTGCCAAGGCCAGTTTTTGCACTTGTAGGTATTTGGTCTCGGTAGTCGTGAGACTCCGACTCAAATAGTATATCACATGTTTGTCATGCGAATCATCCTCTTGGACTAAGACCATAGCGATGGTAGATTCTAAAGCAGCTAAGTAGAGGAAGTAATATCGGTTATAGTCAGGGGGAAATAGTAATGGTGTATGAGTTAAGGCAAGTTTCAAAGCTTCAAAGGCTTTGTTTGCAAGATCATCCCATATGAACTCGTAACCTTTCTTGAGTAGCCGACTGAATCCTTTCGTCAGTTCAGCATAATTGGGGATCAAATGACGCAAAAAGTTTGCCTTCCCCTCCAAACTTTGGAGTTGGTATAGTGTGGAAGGAGGAGGTAGATTAAGGATAGCCTCAATTTTCAATGGGTCTACTCGAAGCCCGTGTATTGACACGATGAAACCAAGAAGTTGACTGGAATCCACACAACAAACACATTTGTGAGGGTTTAAGAAAATACGATAATAACCAAAGCATACGAATATGGCCCTTACATGTGTCGGGTGATCTTGGCAGCGCATGGAATGCATCGGTAGATCGTCAAGATAGGGTTTCACAATGTGATTAATATCATGGAAATCATAAGACATAGCGCACTGAAAAGTTGGGCCAGCATTCTTGAGACCAAAGGGTAATTTTTGGTAGGCAAAGGTTCCCCAAGGGAAAATAAAAGTGTTCTTGTGTTGGTCCACGGGTAAAATATTAATTTGATTATAGCCGGAGAAACCATCCATTAAAGAGAAGCTTTTGTTGTGGGCACAGTTGTCAACGATATGGTCAACGAAAGGGGTCGGGTAATTTTCCTTAGGAAAAGCCTTATTTATGTCCCTATAATCTACACAAACATGGATGGTACCTTGTTTCTTATTCACTAGAACGATATCGAATACCCAATCAGTCAAAGCCACAAGATAGATAAAACCAACTTTAAGAAGTTTTTCAACTTCAATCTTGATAACAACGGCCTTATGTGGATGGACTGGGAAAAGTCTTTGTCGAATGGGTTTAGCATCTAGGTATGTCTTAATCTCATGCACAACTATATCGGGATCAATACCAGGCATTTCTTCATAACTCCATGCAAAGACATCACATAATTCTTCGAAAAGGGCTTTATAAGTGGATACCTCATCAATAGAACATGAGGCTCTGACATGAACATTCTCCATGACTCTGGGTTTAATGGATATTTTGAGAGGGGCGGTAGGGGAAATGTTACTCAAGTTCCCTTCATACAAAACATCATGATGTGACTCGGGAATTGAAGAAATAACAACAATGGTTGACGGAGTCGAAATCCATTGGTAACTCTCTATGGTGTCTCATTCTAGGAAGAGAATAGAATGATCATGTCCATCATCCCATGGAGTGTCTTCCATAGACATGACTGACATGATCATCTCATCAGTAGGAAATATCATGTGAAACGTATCAGGAGATGAATCACAGAGAAAAGAGGAGGAGGGAATTGCCTATTGAATAGCTTGGTAAGCACATTCGACCGGACTTAAAGGCATCTTGTTTCTGTAACGAAGGTAATTATCGGGGCTAGGTACTACCCATGGGTTGTATGACTCAAGGGTTTCACAAATAGTGGTGGATATCGGGTGGTGGGATTGGAAATGTACCCATCAAAGTTGAATCTTTCAAAAGACCCACTTTGACATTCTCGTAACCAGGAGGTGTCTTTGAAATGAAGGGAACGTTGCTAGTACAGGAATCGGAATCAAATAAGGCCATTTGGTAAACCGTAATGACCTTTCCTTGGTGTGGGAAATGTACAACATGGAAAAGGGTAGACACAACTGCGCACGTGCAATCGATCCAGCTACGACCAAGAAGAAAATTATAATCAAGAGGTGCATCGAATACCTCAACTTCTACATTGACCGATTTACCTTCTAATGTAATAGACAATGAAGGAAGAACATCGTAAGGTTTAAAACCTGTACCATTGAAGGCCTTAAGTGTATTGTGTGATTCGGTAAGAGCATGAGAGCCAGTAGCTTTCCAACAAGTAACAGACATGACGCAATTCGAGGCTCCCTCATCAATGATGGTTCTACATATATTATTGTTTTCAACAGTAACTTGGATCTGAAACGCTAACTGAGGAGGGAGCCTTGGAATGTGATCTTCCAATTCAAAGATTATTAAATTAGTATCTATGGGATCAATTCCACCAATGGATTTTAACAGTGCCTTCCATTGAGCAGAACAACTATGGAGGACTTCGAGAGTTGACATCACAGAGGGTTCTTGCATAAGATCTTCTACAATACAGTAGTTTTGAGCAACATGTGCGTGAGGATTGAATGCAGACTTTCGAACGACGCCCTTGGGAGGAGAGAAAAGAATTATATCAAGACCTGGTATTTCGAGATGAAGAGGAATGTTTGGAGGTGAATTTGGGGGAGAAGGTTGAACGAATGAAGGTGTTATATCATCAACTTTCTCTTTTGACGAAGAGTAATCCTTGGCTTATGTTGCAATTGCAAATTTGTTCTTTTTAGAGTCACCAGTACACATAAGGACATAAGATGATGTAGAAGGAGAAGCTTGGTCATGAATGACCAGTTGGGCTTGCTGCTGAGAAGGGAAAGGTTGACAAAACGGCAGGTGTAGGAGGCATGCTGGTCCCTTGGAGGAAATTAGTAACCTCAGCATGTCATGGACAATCTTTCGTGTAATGATCGTCACCACAAATAAGGAAGGGGTAATAAATTTTACATTTATCTTTCTCATCAGCGGTTTTCATTTTGGATTTATCATATTGTGGATTATTGTTCTTTTCCTCCTTGTTCTTACCCTTTCATTTATTTTTATTTTTATTTTTCCCGACAGGTGTGGATTGAACTAAATTAACTTCAGCAGTCTTACTGGTGGAAGGAGTAGGGGCAAGAGCATTTTGTGCATTAGAATTATTAAATTTGGGATGGGTGTGACTGGCATGCATAGATTGGGTCTCAGCGTGAAAGGTTCCAATCACACCATCGACAGCCTAAGAAGTTGTTGGAGGTGTTGGAGTAGGGTTTGTGGATGGACAAGGAGCATCGGGGATCGGGTCATAAAGTGTTCATGTTTGCGAATAAACGAAATCTAGATACTAAGCACGACTAATCGCATGCTCTTTAGTGACAACACCACCCATGGAGACATCACGAGCAATAGGTCCAATGAGTGATTTGGTAAACCACTCGGCCAATAGTTTATCAGGAAAGGGAAATTTTATTAAATGTATTCTCCTCCTCCACTCATGGATGTGATCAGAAATATGAGTGGACGAGGATTTCTTGAAAGAACTCAAAATTTTGGTTCCTGTCTCATATCAAATCAACAACTGGTAATGTGTCAAAAAGGCCATGGCCAGGGTGTTAAAGTCATTGAAGAATCCTCACAGTAACTCGATGTACCATTTCGTTTCCAAACCTAATGAAAGTTCATTAGAAAAGCCATAGTTTGATGGAATCATCCATCAAGGAGTTTGATGAACACCATAGATGAAAACTCATAACATGATTATTTGGATCCTCTCCTGCTCGACCATCAAATTTAGGAATTTCGGACGATAACTTGGCCGGTATGACGGGCCAATAAGGAGAATGTAAAATAGGATCATTCAAAATCCTAGACAGATCAGGTAAATCCAAAGTGGCTAGAAAAAGGAAACTATCATTTCACTTGAGGAAACTGGTATTTTTGAGGGGGAAGCCCTGTAGAGATACTGGTAGGACCATAAACAGTCTGCAAATAACTAGACAGTCCTGACAAATTCGGTTGTGGAGGATTTTGAGGCATATAGCCTACAGGGTTGGGTTGATTAGGTATGTTGCCTTGGAAAGGAACATTATATTGAACGTTTTGACCCCAAGTGGGATTCAAAGAACCTAGATGCAGTTGACTAAGGTTAGGGGGTACAAAAGCATTGACTTGAGGATGTTTCCCCCCAGATGGTTGTAGATTTCCTTGGAAAGGAAGATTCCAAGGTTGAGTTTGTAACACAGGTGTGTTTTTCCCATAAACCGGGTTATGGACTCCAACCTGAGGTTTCCCCCCAAGTTGAGGTTGTGCCCCAATCTGAGGTTGTCCCCCAAATTGAGGTTGCCCCCCAGCTTGAGGTTGACCTCCAATAGGAATCTAGAAACCAGAAGTGATAGAAAGATTGTTGCCTCCAACTGGATTGAGTCACTAGGGCCTGGATAATGAGATCCCCCTAGCAAAGGTGGAGGAGGAACATAAGGCCCTCCGGAGAGAATCTGGGCAGGTGTAGGAACAAACTAACTCGCAGAATTATACCCAGGAAGAAAAAAAGTCCAGAACCTCTGAATGGAACCTAGGTAGGGATAGGAATGGAAGTATTCAGAGCCCTGTACCCAGGGGGAAGTGATGGATTTGGTCTAGAAGGAAGTGGTGTTCCAATTGGATCTTGGGTGACAACCACATTCCCGGTAGAAACTGTGGTAGCTCTGGAACCATAATAGAATGGGCCATTTGGAGAGGAAGGATCAAGTGAGAACCGACCAACAACTGGTCTGAAATGGTGGCAACACTACTAGTAGTACCAGTAAAATGGTCTAAAGGTACCATATAGGTAACAGACGTCTTAGGCATTTGTGAAGCCATAGGTTGATCAGGACTAGCTCCTAGGTTATCGTAAAGATCATGTAATATCAAAGGGAAGGAACTAGGATTAGAAGTTCTCACAACGTGAGCTGGTGTCCTAAACAATTCACTATAAAAAAGTGGATCCTCTACTCCATACCCAGCGTTAGGTCCAGTAGGTACTCCAGTATTTTCAACAACAACAATTTCTCATGATGAGTTCATCCAGAGAAAGTGTGTGTCTTGTCTAATATTCAATAACGGATTTGGGGGAAGCCGAAAAGCCTCTAAGGAATCTGAAACAATTCGAAATCCTTACAAAGAGTGTGTGCTTCCAACTTCAGAAGCTACTTTGTTATTGACTACTCCCTCAAGAGAGCCTTTTGGTGAGTCAAGAAGCAAAGTTTGGTAACCTTCTGGATCTTCTGGGGGTAGCCCTTGCATCCTACATGAACGGAAAAGGCCAATGTTGGATGAACCAAGTAAATAACAAAAAAAATATATGGCCAACTAGAGAAAAAAAAAACATTCACTAATAAAATATAGAAATCAAACCAAGCAAACAAACCGTCTTATTTCGAAGTCACTAGTTGGTGATGAAATCCAATGTCATGAAATCAAGACAAGAAGGACCTGGGATAAGTAGGTGGAAAAGTTACGTTGACGACCTGCTTAACAGACTTACACCCTGGTGCAAGCTCCCACACATAATCATGGGTATACCCTTCAAGGAGCTCGAGTGAGTTTGGCCAACATCGATTCCAAGTACCGTGAAGAATTTCCCCTCCACAGTCACCTCGTGTAAATACCCTAGAGATATAGGCTACTAAGGTTACCAATTACAACAGTGATGCCTGGGGAAATAGTCGACAGTCCGATCCACGCGCAAAGGCAGGGTATCTAGCCTGAAATCAACTCAAAAGGCTTCCACTCATAATTTTGGGTATACCTTCAAGTGACCCCCAATAACACGCGCAATCTCTACACCAAGACCAACAAAGAAGGATGAGTAACTCTTCCAATCTTAATGGAACCTTGTGATTGACCCTTTTGTTAGAAGGGCTTCCCAGGACAAAATGGTGGCAATTGGATTTGAACTCTCCCTATCACAAGATACTATTGTGTGTTTTGATGCTTTGGAGAGTGTGCCTTACAACCTATTCCAAATCGCTATCCTAGCTAATGTTGGTGAAAAATATCCCTAGAAAATAAAAGTTACTAATAAATTTTAAATGTACGTTGTGTTTTAATGGTTGTTGTTTACTCAAAAGGGAGATGAAAATGAAATTGTTGATGTTGTGACCTTGACCCAATAAAATGAGAAAAGAGATGAATGTGCAATTTTCAATTCAATGAACTCTAATTACAGTAGGGAGAAGGTATTTCTTTTGAAGTACGATAAGCTACAAATTGAAATTTCTTAATTTCGAATGAACACAATTCCAAATAGTCACGAACTACAAAATTTTCCAATTCTTCTCTTTAACCAATATTTCGAATGTAAAAATTTTCTTATACAATATTACTAAAAAGAATAAATGAATTCAGTTCTTCCTTTTCAAGACGAAATCAGAGGTGTGATGACAAAAGGAAAATGTAATCCAAGAAAATCAAGACATTCTCAACACAATTCCCAAATCAAATTTGTAACATAGACAAAAAGAAAAAAGATAAGAAAACCTTTTGACATAGGCAGGCAAAAAGTGTTTCTTAATCAAAAACCAATCTGACAAACAAAATGAATCCAAAATTTAAAACAAACTGAAGACCCTTTGTCAAACAAGCACCCAGATCAAGATCTGAGATTATATCCTTGTGACAATGAGCACAAGCAAAAAATTGCAAAATGCAAAGAAAGACTTTCAATCACTGAAAACCAATCACAAGCAAGCTTTAAACTCAGGAATCAATCAAACATGGGCACAAGAAGTTCACCCCAGGCAACTAAGGCAAATCTAGGTGGTAAAAGGTAAAATGACTCACTCCAACAAATTCTACAGGAGTCGTCACAAGCTAGGTGTGGGACACAGTGCGACGAGCTGAGGTTGTCACAGGTTGCCAGCAGGGCACAGTGCGACATCATCGCAGCACTGGATTGATCAAGCAGAGTGTGAAGTTTAAGGGTCGTTGCAGGCTTTCAATGAGACACAGTGCGACGATCTCTGTAAATTAAGAAAAATTAGGAGAAAGACAAAAATTCTAAAGGAACTTCTAAACCCAATGAGTCCAGATGGATCACCCACAGACTCAGAGACTAAAATTTATCAGAAGAAGGCAGGCTAAAGGAAAATGGGAAGCAAAAAATCAAAAGGAGGTTGTTTCCCAGTGGAGTCGTCAATTTTGTTATGGTATTTATCGGTAAATGCAGACATAAACAGATCTCCCTAGATCCACCTAGATCTAGAACAAAACAGAACAAAATATGACACTTTCCCTAAGATCTAAGCATTGAGTTTTCTATCTAACAAGAGATAGGAAACATACCATTTAAATATCTCTTCCTCTTGTCGTTGTTGTCCTAGCTCCACTTTGGTGCTCCTATGATATTGAATCTACAAGGGAACACAAGCCAACCAAAGTGAAAGCAATAATATACTCAACAAGAACCTATGTATGTAATCAAGGAATCATACAATAAAACAAAGCAAGTTTTATGGGAAAGAAACATATCACTGTATTATATTGAAGTGGATGTGGAGATTACAACCAAAGCCTTGATGTCGCAAGGTCCCCTTTTGATGACCCTTTGCTCCAACACACACAATTGCTCCAAGCTTGAATGAAGAAGATCCACAATGACTTGATGAACTGAAATGAAGCCCTCAAGTATGAACTGAAGTAGAATTCCTCATCCAATTCTTAGCCTATTCAATCTTTGTTGACATTAACTGACCTTAAAATAAACCTTAGCCTTTTCCATGAGAAATCCCTCTTTATATAATGTGAGGGAGAGATGGTTGAAGAGATTAGGATGATCCCACCAAATCAAAGAAGCGAGTAATATCCCAACCATACGGATGCCACCTCACCTTCTATAAGATCCCCTTTTAGAACTTTCATGAAACTTAATCTTTTTTTAGTCTCTTGACATCGTCTCACCCTAGTTGTAGAGCAGCTTGTGGAGACGTCGCATCCCAGCTTTAGAGAAAAGGGCGACGATTAGGCATCATCACACCCTGCATATGGTGCAGCCTATGACGACCTTCCTTAATAGGGTTTTTGAGAATAGAAATCCAATCACTTTCCTCATGAAGAAAGGATATTTTTGGGAACATGAACACATGTTGTCAATGAATCATTGGGATGACCAAAATAATGTGTAACAATGTTCTGGGTGGTTTTCGTATGGCCAGGTTGGCCATTTTGTCAACTTCAACGTTATTGCCTCTAAGGACGTGAAAAAAATTGACCTTCAAGGTCCTCGAGGAGAGGCGAATTATGTCTATGACCCTTTTTAGACTCATATTTTTTGGCTGAGAACCCAGGATCATCATTCTTATGATCGTCTTTGAATCTTTTAATACCTTCAGAGTTTGAATTTGACGTTAGTTTTCCAATTGCATACCTTTTAGAAGGGCATAAGCCTCGGCTTTATTATGAGTTTCCTTCCCTGGATTCCAGTAGAAGTTCGAGATTATTTTTCCTCTTGATTCGAAGAGAACCCCCTCCCCCTGCACCTGCCTCCTCTGACCCATCAACAAAATCTTAATTGAAAAAAAAGTATTACTTTGTTAAGAAGTAAGCTAATCTTTTCAATCACAAATTTGATAAAAATTCAATAGAAATATTAGGCATGAACATAGTTCTACCATGATTCAAAATCAATACATGGTAGAACAATGTTATGAAGAGTTTTACTCAATTTTCTAAATCAACCCAGATTGTTAAAAATTTGATCAAAAATTTAAATTAATGAAAACTCAAATTTTATCTATCGTAAAATTTCAATAACTAAACAAAAATTTACTACAATATTAAGATTATATGACTCTTTCCAATAAAGTTATTTAAAACTAACATCTAACTATACATCATATTGAAAATCTATGGTAACATACCACCTTCTTCACTACTGAATCACAACCCATTAACAAATATCAAATATTTACACTACATATTATTAATTCTTTTATTCCAAGCTTGCCGATGGTCATTCCAATTTCATCTTTCGGTTAGCATTTTGCGGAAGTTGCTGCACACGGTACAACCTTTTTATTAGAAAATGATGTAAGAGTTTTTAAAACAATTCTCATTCCTCACTTTGGCATGGCACCTTTTGATGCCCTAAGTTCCAATTGCTTTAGCATTTGATACTTTGTTCCCAAAAAGATTCCAGAATATGAAATTATATTTTCTCTCACAAGTTCCAAAATATGAAATTATATTTTTTTCTCACAAGCTCTACCATCATATGTGATGTAAATTTCTAGCTATTTTTGTTATTTCTAGTTTACCTTTCATTCTTGTCAATGGCAGTAACTTTTAAAAACGGAGTAACTTTTAAAAACGGAATCCAAAATTTTACACAGATTTATTGTTAATGTGATATCATTGTTATGAATGTTTCTCTTAATTAATATTAAAGGGAAATATCAGTTCACATTACAATATTGTTTTGGGGTCAAATTTATTAATGTATTTGTAATAAAATTTGTAGTATTTAAAGTTAATTTATTGTTAATGTGATATCATTGTTTTATGAATGTTTCTCTTAATTAATATTAAAGGGAAATATCAGTTCACATTACAATATTGTTTTTAGGTCAAATTTATTAATGTATTTGTAATAAAATTTGTAGTATTTAAAGCTATCATTTATAGAACATTTGTATACATATACTAGGGTATTATTTGGTTAATCGGATCGTTAAAGAAATTATTTATTTGTCTAGTGACAACATTGTTTATGTATTTAATGTCATTATGGTAATTGGAGTATTTAAATTCATTAGTTATGGGGTATTTTATATACATATAATCAGACATCGTTGCACTTAATGGGGTCCTTGAGTGGAGTGTCTATGTAGCTCATTACTTAATATAGGTGACCAAGTGATTTGTTAGGTGATTTTTTTGCCATAGTCTAAACATTCTACATTTTGGCTCTTTTCCGGTGATATTATCTGATTAATTTTTCCCAAAATCCGGCGCTAAATTGTTGGATCTATATATTTGAGTGGTTAAGTTTGTATAATCCGAGTGTCCTAAGGGTTTCTTAGGATGTTGAATCCATTTATGCATTCAAAAATGCAATTTAAACAACATAAAATTGTGATTTCGCCCACATTATATCGTCAGATTATGGTGAAAATGCCAAAACGTAGAACGTTTAGGCAATGTTCATTTTTTTATGTCCTTTTGAATCCCCCGCAATTCCTAAAATATGGAGGGAACCATTTCCAAAATGGTAGTCAAATGAGTAACAATGTTCCATTAATTTGCAATATAAAGATTCATATAAAAGAGGGGGAAAGCCTTTTGAATACAACTCTTGACAAAGTTAGTGATGACTCACTAACATGAGTAACTAACAACTCTCAACTAAATTAGTGATGAGCCATTAATGTTAGTAATAACAACTCTCAACTAAATTAGTGATGAGCCATTAATGTTAGTAACTAACAACTCTTAACTGATATAGTGATGGGTCACTAATGTAATTAACTAAGAACTATCAACCAACTCAGTGATGAGTCGTCAATATATGTAACTAACAAATCTCAACTAAGTAACCTTGTCATTAATGAATCAAACATTAAATTAATACGTTTGTGAACAAAATAGTTCATTTACAAAAAAAGTTGTGTCTAGGTACACAACATGTCATGCCCCTTAACAAAGTTTTCTACCAAACCTATATCTAATCCTACTACTAATCACTTATTAATTACTTACTTAATACAAGTGTGTCTAACTATACAAAAATGACCTTTTTCACTATTTGGTCATGAATAGCCTATGAAACCCAACGACTAATAGAGATAATAAGTACATGCATTCTATACATTAGTCTTCTAGTCATTGTTTTTGTTAGTTACACAACATGCCCTTCCTTTCTAGAATGCTTTGAGCTCAAATCATAAGGAAGAGCTAGCATAAGAGCTAGGTAGAATTTTGATTGGTAATGTAGTCATACTTGTATAGCCTTACAGGTAAGATAAAGTCACATACTACACACCACTGCTTGATACCTCTAAATTCACTCCCTTGTTAGGGATTTTGACCTCCAAGTTGCGACAGATATTATAATTAGTGATAATTTATGCAATTGTTATTATATTATCCTTTTTTGTTTTATTATTTTGAAGAGAACTAATTTGTAACTACTCTGGCACTGACAAGTTCTAGTGGAGGCTCCTCTTAGAAAATGTCATCGACAATTTTTGCATGTTCTTCTTCATGTTCTATGATTGCATCCTCATGTAAATGTCCTTACAAGGAGATTTCATCATTATGAATACTAGGAGATTCATCATGGGGAGTAAGACATGTTGTTGGGTCAGAAATTCCCAACCAAGACAAAAGTGACCTTTTTTTATGGACATTGGGACAAGGAAAGGACAAAAGGGGCTTGCTTGGTCTTTGGTCTAACCTAAGCAAACCCATAAAATGTATATATAAGTTAGGGGTATATTGTAAAATAGGGAGGATGGTTATTATGCTTTTCTTTCTTGGATATTCTAAAAGGGACATTTGTTTCATGTTATTAGAAAGAACAATGGTTGTATGTGATAAGGGTTGGATCAAAATTTAGTATAAATTGAGATAAGTTATTACTATCATTATCATCGACAACGGGTTTTTTTCTTCATATTGGAGGTTTTCCCACTACAAAATTGTGTGTCATTGATTATGATGTATTTAGTTATGTTTGTGTGATTTCTACTTATGCAATGATATGGAATTTGTAAATGTTACAAGGATGAAATGATTTTGTTATGTTTATGTGATGCTCATGATATGATAAATTAATGATTGTGACTAATTTAGTAGCTAACACATGCATAAAAGAGAAGTTGTGAGATGTTTCTAGCCTCCTATAAACCCTCTTCATGAAGAGATTGACCATAGAGATGATAAGATTCAATATTTTCAACTTCATCTTCTTCATCTTCCTTATGTTTTATCTTTCTCATTCTCTACCAATAATAGCTTCAGATGTTGGTGTGGTAGTTGTCAAACAATGTGGGAAACCTACTTCTCTAACTCTTGTAGAAGATGCATTTCCTTTTGATACTCACATTGTTTCAAAAAACAAACCTTTGGCTCTTTATCTTCCTCTCTTGTTGAATGTGCTTATGCTACAACAACTTCAACTCTTTAGCCATTTTTACTTGTAAAATAATAGTTTTATAAATGACTACTTTAGCCAAATATAATTTAGTGAATAATTATCAAAAACATCAAATTGTAATAAGAGAAATAATCTTTAAAATGACATCAAGATTTCTTTAAGCTAAGGAGACCATAAAACATTATGAACTCTAACAAAAAGATTTTTTAGATTTTATAAAGAAAAATTGTCTTTCCCCAAATTAAAGCAATCATAACTTATTCATTATAAACATTTATAAGCATATAATATATCAACATGAAGTTAATGATGTTTGATATTAATGAAGTTAATGATGTTTGATATTATCCTCTTTGTGTTATATCATTATTGTTATGGAGAGTTCTATGAGTAGGTTAAAGGGTGCACATCTTAAACACATCAACCATCTAAATGGTTTTTTTCATTTTGTAAAGATGCATACTAATTAATATCACATAAAAATTATGGAAAAACACAAATTTTTTTCTAATATCAAAATCACCCAAATTTTATTTTTATCTAAGTGGGATTAGAATTCCTAACAAATCGCACTTTCAACTATTATTGGATGCACTTAGAAATGAATTTAACCATAGTATGCTAAACTCCCATCAATCAATTGGTAGACCACAATCTAATCTATTGGTAAACCATGTTGCAACCAACAACAAATTAAATTTTTTCATTACTTGGAGATATGAGTAATCTTGTAAAACTTAAGTTCTATAATCAAATTATTTATCTAGGATATAGTAGCTTTCCATTAAGATTATACAAAGCTATAGTTGGGTAGAGATTTAATAATAAATAGATGGAAGTTTAATATAACTATTTTGCGTTTAGTTTTTTTTTTAAATATCATTTACAATTATTCTTTGATTAAAACATTGTATTATAAGAAACATTTTTATACTATAAAAATGATGATTAACATCAACTAAGATCATAATTGGTCTATCGAATCCTAAGAGATTACTTAGATTTCTTTAGAATTTTATTTCAATGCTTGAAAAGCATTAAGAGAACCATTCCAAGATCACTATAGTTTTGATGACTTAAGAGGTTAGGAAGGTTAGTATTATGATAGATATTTTGAAATTGTTATATAATTTGGGTGTATGTACAGTATTCTAGGAGAAAGTGATTTTCATCTTCAACCCTAATTGTTACAAAAATGACAGATTATTGCATTTCACGATGTTTTGGGAATTGTCCAATACCCAATTTTACATCCAACTTCATCTTTTAGTTTCATCTAAATTTATTTAAAAAAAATTTAACCTTTAAACTTTAACATCAATCTTAATATAAATTCAATTATCTCACATATAAATTCTATATTTTAACTCTTAATATAATATTATACTCTTCAACTAACATAAAAGACTTCAACCAACATAAAAGACTTCACTTACCAAAAATATAAGTAAACAAATTTAGATAATGTACAGCTTTTGGACAAACTAGTCATGTGAATTGAATGGGCCATGTGCAATTTTGGAGATAATGAATCATCTCATACAATTTTTTATTCAATGAGCTCTTCTTGTGGAATGTGGTACATTGAATCCGCTTGATAGTTTATGTTTAAGGGTTGTAAATGGTAGAAGATGATTGAAATGGACGTGAGGAACAATTGTAATCAAAGTAACTTCATGATTGATATATGGTTAGGAATGTCACTAATATGCATAATGTGTATATTTTATTTAGGGATTTAAAAAAGTTTAATGAAAAGAAGATAATATATATGATTTATTGTCAATTGAATTTAGTTAAGTAGTTTATGTTACGAGATGTTTTATTCTTGTTCAAGTTCAATTTTTGTAAGTGATATGTTTGGTTCTTAAATGAGAATGTTATTAAAAGGGCCTCAGCTTAAATTTGGTTTACGCTTGGTATCATCCTCGAAATGATTTGTTATTTTTGACAAGGTTTTGTAACCTAGAAAAAAAATGGTTCAATGCTCTTAAATACTCCAAGTACAACTACATTATGCATTTTTAATATTTGATATTTGCAATTTCATCAATCCAAAACAATTCTTACTAGATTTTTGGTGATTTTTTTTTTCTGACTAAATTTTTTGATTTCCCTTCCTATTATTTTGAATGACCAAAAAAACTAATTTATACCATATTTAAACTATAATATTTAACAACAAATTATACATTAAAAATATACATAATAAAATAATCTTATCGTGTATTTTTTCTTTTTTAAAATTTTATTATTATTATTTAAATTAAAACTCTTAAACTTTCTCTTTAAAAAACACAAGGTGTATGCTTATAAAACCATACTTCTCATGAATCAAGAGCTATGCATATGCTTATTAACAATATATTGTAGCAATCGTTGTTAATGAACCACTTACAAAATATGAATGAATACTAAATGGTTTCATTTAACCATTATGCATACTTAGGTATATGTCTGTTTCGTGTGGGTTGATATTACTTTATAAGTTAATTAATTAATGTAAGTTGAGTATATGTTTGTTTCGTGTGGGTTGATATCACTTTATAAGTTAATTATTTAATGTAAGTTGAGTATATGTTTGTTTCGTGTGGGTTGATATTACTTTATAAGTTAATTATTTAATGTAAGTTGAGGTTAACTATAAGTTTTAGACATCTTTGGTAGAATAGAACCCCTGATTGTGAGTACTTAAAATGCTTTAGTATAATGTGACTTGTTAAACAAGGTATTCGAAATTACTTTAACAAGTATATATGTTTCAGTATAATGTGACTTGTTAAACAAGGTATAAAAACATTGTGAAGACATGTCTTCCTTACAAATGTTGATCTTGTGCATCGGGGATCAATTAGAAAATATACCAAATCATATTAAAAAAAGGGTTAGATTCCCTTGTGATAAGCAAAATAGTGAATAACATTATAATATGACTTGTTAAACAAGGTATTCGTTTACCTTAACATTGAAAAAACATTGTGAAGACATGTCTTCCTTACAAATGTTGAGCTTGTGCTCTTGGGATCAATTAGAAAATATACCAAATCATATAAAAAAGGGTTAGATTCCCTTTTGATAAGTTAAATGGTGAAAAGCAAACAAGAATGCTAGAGAACTTGCCAATTAAAAAAAAAAACAATGTTTCAAAGCTCGCAACGAAAGGATAAAATGAAATGAAATAAAATAAGGAAAAATACAATGATGGGTGTGCAAGATATATGTTTGTTTCTTAAATTGAGTCATTATAAAAAATGTTGTAGACTAAATGTTTTATGAATTTTTTTTTTCTGACAATATTTTTTGGGGATATTTGTCTGAAATCAGGGAAGAAATTGTTAGATCTACATATTTGAGTGATTATTTCTGTATAATCCAAATGCTTTATGGGTTTTTCAATATGTTGAATCCATTTTTGCATTCAAAAATGGATTTTAAACAAAAAAAAAAATATTGATTTTGTGTAAATTTATATCGTCGGATTCCGATGAAAAAACCATTTCATAGAACAGTTAAACAACACCAAAAAAATTGCTAATTAATAAAGATAAATTGAGTCATTATAAAAAAAAATACTAATTAATAAAAATAGAAAAGTGATGAAACCAAAAACTTATTATTTTGTAAATTGAAATGATATTAATTTTTATGTTTTTTCATAAAAACTATTCATTTTTAATCAAAGAAAGATTGAAACTTTTAGAATATGTTACTTTGAAAATTCAAAACTATTACAAATGTGTTAAAAATAGAATATAGAGTAATTGTGGTAAAATCCCACTAATATGTCCTTGGACCACTATCCAACCAAACCAACTAGTATGTGATGATATTAATATTATAATAAAATTAATGGAGATCACATGAACAAAGTAAATGTGATACAATCTTATACATTGTTTTCACTAAAGATATGCACCAATAACCCATATCCTTGGACCACTATCCAACCAACTAGTATGTGATGATATTAATTTTATAATAAAATTAATGGAGATCACATGAACAAAGTAAATCTGTGTCGTACAAGCTTGTAATTGTTTCCACTGAAGATATGACCCACCACAATTAGAAGCATTTCATATCAAAGATTGACAAGAGGGTACCTCAATACTCAAATAATCAATGAATTTATATATACTTAAGTGTTTATAATTGTGGTGAGAACCACATTTTATAGAAGAATATTAAACATTTTATATTTTTGATATTTTTTAGTTTGTCATTATTAGAATTTGGTTAAGCAGYYTTTGTTAAAACTGAAATTTTGAATTTTTGAAATTGTTATTTTAATGCAAAAAATGATTTAGCACTATTAATAYCTTTTTTGCAATTAAATTGTGCAATGTTMACATTTGTGTTTTCATCAATCCATAATAAYCCCTACCAAATTTCAGTTCAACAATACCAGTTTCYTATTTCATTGACCCAAAAAATGACTAATTCATTATATGTTTARACTACATATAGAAATTAAATTCTTTAATCTAACCCTCTAAATATGAAAATTAAATTACTTAACCTTAATTCTAATAATTTTTGAAAAATAATTAATAATTTACTAATAATACTTTCTTTTTTTTTTGAAATATCAAATTCTAATTAGTCCATAACATCAAATTCTATTTTCTTTGTCAAGTTATCTTTTCATATTTGATGTATTCTCTAACTATTTGTATTATGCATTTACTATTCAATGTAATATCATATTTTAAAGAGGAATCTTATAATACACGGTAATGTTGTATATTTATTGTTATTACAATGGAATGTGTAATATGTAAAGTTATTTTTATTGGATATTTATATACATAATATCATATTTTAAAGAGGAATCTTATAATACACGGTAATGTTGTATATTTATTGTTATTACAATGGAATGTGTAATATTTAAAGTTATTTTTATTGGATATTTATATACATATAATGTGGTATTATTAGATGTGAGTGTTTTGGTGGAGAATATATCTGTCTAATAGCAATATTTATTTATAAATTTAAATAAATATTTTTATTAGACAAATATATATTTTAATTAATAAATTTTATAATAAATAAATCAAGTTGTAAGTTCAAGATGGCGGATTTTTTTGTCTTCAAATAACAGTGGGTCATTGTGGATTTTGGTAGTGCACCTATGGGTATGGTGATGACATATAAAATGAAGTTTGATAGGAAGGAAGAGAGTACAATTCGGTTGTGTTTTTCATATTTAGTGTTACTCAATGTTTTGAGAGAAACCATAGCCAAGGCGTTATGAGATAAGTTAGGGACTTTGTATCAATATAAGTCTCCGGTAAACAAACTTTTCCTTTGAAAGAAGTTAAACCTCCTTAGGATGAATGACAATAACTCCATGACAGAGCACCTTGATGCCCTTGGCACCATGGTAAGTTAGTTGTTGTGTGTTGATATTAAAATCTCCAATGAAGATGAGTGCATTAGTCTATCGTGTTCTTTATTAGATTCATAGGATAGTTTGGTTGCAGCTATTGGGAGTAATGCAACCATTCTAAAGTTTGATGTCATGGTTGTATCTCTTCTATTAGAAGAAATGAGATGAAAAACTATCAATAGTGAGACCAAGGATGCCTTATCTGTGAGAGGCAACCCTACAGATAGAAATAAAAATAAGTCTTCAAGGGGTATATGTAAATCTCTAGGACAATCTGTAAGGATATGCTAGAAATGTGGTAAAGCTAGGCATTATAGAATGATAATAGATATAAAAACATTGATAAAAGTAATGGATCTGATGATGCTCATTCCACATAAGGAAAGGCCTCCTCAAAAAGGAAGGGATGTGTACTTGGCATCTACAAGTACACATTATGATCATGATATATGATTGATCTTTTGATTAATTGGGTTGGTTTTCATTGATGTCAACCCTTGAAGAAATTTCGGTAGCACAAAGGTTTGGGTAATGGACCCAAGTTTGTTTGATGTATAATGGTATGTGTTTTGATATATTTGCGGGTAAGACTATTCTAGATGGATAGTGCATGTTATGCCATTTTTGGTGGTATGTGGAACATCACATAACTCCTAACGGTTTGAGAGTTATGGACTTACGAAGTTGGAGGACCCTCATATGTTGGCTTGAAGCCCCAAAAAGTCAAAGAAGTCAAAGTGCTTGCAAAGAATAAATTATTTAAATAATAAAGTGAAGTGACAAAGTCAAAGAGGATTATTTAAATAATAAAGTGAAGTGACAAAGTCAAGGAGGATTATTTAAATAATAAAGTAAATGAAGAACTTTCTAATTATGGAAAGTGGTTAGAAGTGGGTTAGCCCTAAAATAAGGAAATTGGGTTAAGATGGTTAAAAGGTAACCCCTTGAGAAAGCTACATGAAAGTATAAATAAGAAGCAAGGCTCTCTCTTTTAATCACACTTTAGCATATTGAATATCTACAGGTGACTAAGGTAACCAAAGGATATCTAAGTCGAATTTTTGAGGGAAGGTGAAGTAAAGAAGACCAAAATTCAAGGGAGGATAAATTCTTTTGATGATGATCTCTAAGGTATGTTATTTACAGGTCATCTCACCATTTTCGCAATAACTTTTTTTCTAGAATGATTGAGACCATGAAATTGGGAGGCCATAGAGGAAACATATCCAAGTAGTTGTGGTACAAATTTCAGCTTGTGGGTCGTTGTATTTTTGGAGTTACACTCCATGGAAAATAGGGTTTGTGGCTAGTCCCGAAACTAGTCTAAAATAGGTGTTTTGGGTAAAAACATCATAACTTCTTCATAACATATTCAAATTCAGTAAGACAAAATGTGTTGGTTAGAGTAGAGTCTTTTTTATTCTATGTAACATTTTCAAATCCATACAACAAATATTTCGTGCAGGGCACGCTCTACAAGTTCTCTCTCTAGAATAAGCCAGAATTCAACAAGGTATGCCATTTTTGCTATAACTCATTTTCTGAGAGGTTCCAAGTAGTGAAGTCTAGAGGAATTTCATAACAGACACTGAAGAACATTGTGCACCATTTTTATATCTTTATTCATTACAGGTACATAGTTATGATTATTTCAAGTTAGGGTTGTTGACTAATCCAAAACTAGTCATGTGAGACTAAAGTAAAGTTTGATGAAAATGCTAGTCTCTTGTTGTTAAAGTTAAGGAAGATTTGCAGGTATGTGATATTATACACCAGGTCTATTACAAAGCTACAAATCAGATTTGGATGATGAAATTGATGAGGTCTTTTGGTTGAGGTACAGGTTGGGTACATGGTTGAGACAAGTAGTTGATGAGTTGACACATACATGAGGTGTATAGTT
>JZKD02S1911639.1:8985-26809 GCA_000966675.3 Picea glauca
AAGTCTATGAGCACAGAAAAGTTCTCTTGGTGTAGAGTAACAATGGGCATTTCTGCCCTGGATTGTTGACTATATAATCCCCTGGACCCCTGGATGCAAAGAAAACAACAAGTGGTAGAATGTTGGGTATGTGTTATATTATTTGCATGTGTGTGTGTGTGGGTGCGTCAGATACGACAACTACGTCTGGCGGTTTTTGCTATTTTTAGCGGATTTTGCTATTTTTAGCTGATTTGTAAATTAATCCCGGATTAAGGGATTAGGGTTTTTGTATCTACGGAATACCTAAAAACATTGTATATATTGTATGGCGAATGGTGAAATTCGATATAATGAAAATAAGAAAGGTTTTCCCGGTTGAGGGTTTCCGGTAAAAATCTCTGTGTACTTTGTGTATGAGCCGTTGATTAATTTCTGTATTGCTTAAGAATCTATATGCATTGCTTTACTTCGCAGGTTTAAAACTTACACAAATTCTAGTGTTTTGGGTGTCTTAAAAAGAGCCAAAACCACTAGGAGTAAAGTTCCCATCAATCAAGAGGAACTATAACTTATCCTAATATTCCTACCAAATTTGGGGAAGAATTACCATCAGAAAGGAGTTGATTATGTCGATAATAATATGATAAGGAGAGCACATTTATGCACTCAACCAATGTTTCAAATCAGCCTTAAAAGATGACACAACACTTGAAAATGAAAACACACTCTTTGATGGGTGAGAAAATGTTAAGTGTGGCTCGCCTCAACAAAGGGAGGTGTTGTGCTAACGACAACACCTTCCCCTTATTTCTTCACTTCGCTTCTGAAATCATTGCTCTAAGAGAAGAAATTGCCCCCCCCTTTTTAACTTTTCTTGATACTATAAACTTTTGAAACTCTTGCTTGTCAAATTTCTCAATCTTGCACTTCACTAAGTTGTTTTCGAGACTCAAACTTTGCTTCCTTGTGCATCATACTTGATCATTCATAAGAACAAAGTTTTTTGTGTCAGTGGAGTATCCACTTTTCTTGCCGACACGAAGCATATTGGCATAACATCTACATCTTGGGCAGATGTATTGGTGCTCCAAGACTTTCTTTACTTCTTCCATACTTTGGAAAAATTTTGATTTTTTTCGTCGGTGAACCAACAATTTTACATCTTTTCACTTTGTCGATGTATCGATGAAGGATTCTCATTCCTTTCCGATACACCGGTGCAACTTTATTTTTTCCATTAACATATTGGTGCTCCAAAATCTTTATCTTTCATCAACACATCAGCGAAAGATCTCCATCTTTTGTTAACACATAGATGGAAGATCCTCATCTTTTTTTGATGCACTAGTGAAAGATTCGCATCTCCCGATGACATGGAAAAGCTTCAGGGTCTCTTCATCTCATCGATACACAAGCAAGTTCTTTCTTCCCTTAAAATCGACAAAAGTTCGTCTTTGCCCGCAGACACACCAACAACCCTAAGATTATCCCCATCTATTGACACAATAGTGCCATAAGGTCTTGCCTCCCTACCAATGTATCAGAAAAATATTTGTATTCCTCGTCGATGCATCACAAGGGAAAATCATTTCCCTCGTCGACATATTGGCAAAAGATTTTGATGTCTCATCAATACAATGGTGGGGAAAAGTCTTCCCCTTATCAATATACCAACAAGACCCACCATTCACAAAAGCACTTGTACAGAAAATGACATGGTGTGACGTAATTTGTGTACGACCCATCTTTTGGTTTTCATTCCAATTTTCACCTTTTTAACCCCAAAACCCATGTTTCAACACCATTTTAAATCATTTCTTCATCAAAAGGATGCATTAGCCTTGTCAAATAGGACACTAATGCACAAGTTATCGCCCATTTTTAAATCTCATCTAGTTACAGTGCACTCAAACACAGGTACGTCCAAAACTTTATTTTTTTTCGCTGGTGGAACTGGTAACTAGGTCGGGCTCGTACTCACATGATACGAGGCCGGTTCCAACCACTACCACTATAACCTCCAGGTGTGCCACGCTTCCCCTTACATGACATACAAGTTAATCCTAGGTTTCGATACAGTGACCTCACGTAACAAAGTGCATTAACATTACACTCCATCAAAAACTAATCTACACCCTAGGGGCATGCCCAAAATTCTGTTATGAATATGCAAAATTCCATTTAGTTGCGAATCATTTGTTTAAAAACGAATCCCAGTAATAGCCACCCCATAACATCCATTCTATTTCCCATTAGGGTCATGTAAAAAAAGACATAGTCTAATTGTTCTACGAAATGGCTTTTTTCGTTGGAATCTGGCAACATAAATCTGCATGGAATTACTATTTTTTGTTGTTTAAAATCCATTTTTGAATGCAAAAATGGAATTATCATGGTGAAAAAACCATGGGGCACTCGATTTATATAGAACTAATCACTCAAACCTGTGGATCTAACAATTTATCATCGGATTTCGGGAAAATGTCCCCAAAAAATATCGTCGTAGAAGAGTCATTTCGTGGAACGTTTAGACTACGGAAAAAAAAAATCACAGTTCTCACCTTTTTCTTTTGGGTTCCCCCAAAAGCAACCATAGGATTAACCTTGTGCCAAGTTCTCCCTTTACATATTGTTTGGAGTATCATTGTGGCTTCCTCGCAAGTTTCACTTGCCTTTGTATGTCATTGTGAATATTTTTTATTTGTGGTTAGCAAACTTGATATTTTTTTTTGCCTCTGGCCAAAACGTTGTAGATCACATCTACTTCCATGGGGATGGAATCGTTGCCGTGTACGATGGGTGTTTTTGTAAACGACACCTCTGTCATATCTGCTTGAAAATGTATGTGGGTCATTTCTAGGGCAACCGACTCTCAGTTTGGTATTCTCTCACTCGGTAACACATTAATTATATTGTGGCTCTCGGGTTCACTCACGGGTAACTATCACCAAATTTTATGAATAGGGCATCTCCATAATGAAACAACTGCACAAGTTTTGGGCTCCCTTTCTTTCAAACAATAATTGATGATTTTGTGTTGAAGCAATGAATTCTCTCCCTTATGGTGTCTGACCACAACGACTCTCATCCCAGGTGTCTACATATCTAAAGATTTTGTGATAAAGGGGTTTACAAACATTTCTTTTGTTTATAATTTAATCTTATATGTACTAATTGAAAGACTTTGTAGCTACTATAAAAGGTGTTTTTCACTTGTCCAACCATATCCACCTAAAGAAGAAAAGTTGAGAGAGTTGACAAGGATGTTATTGTTGAGATCTCGCAAGGCAAGAAAGAGGAAGAAGTTGATATTGATACCCTAGGACCTATGTACAATGATACATGGTGCATCATTGACAAGGATACATCTTTCCTGTGGGGGGCGGGGGATTAATCAAATGTTCACTAACCAAACTTTCCTCCAACCATCGGAGAAGGACCTAGACCTCGAGGTGTACTGGGCCATCGAAAAATATAGATTGCACAAAATAGCATCTCATGTGATAGTATTCCCTTGTGCGGAGGCCATATCTTGGATTATAAGGAACATGCACATAGATGGCAGACAGATAATCAATGCAAAAGGAAGACTTGTTGCTTCTTTCTAGCCTTTAGTAATCACTTTATGCTACCAGTTGGTCAAGGGAGAGATGGCACTAGATGATGAATTGGTAAAATAATTCCCTCACAAGCCCAAGGACCTTATGAAATATTGGTGAGTCATGGGTAAAGCTTTTAAGACTAGAGCCTGAAACGACTACCCAACAAGCTTACTCATGCATCCATACTAGTACGCAGTGGCCATGTTGTACAAGCTATATAGAGAATGAGATGCTCATAATTTCAAGGTTTCCTAGGTGACTCTAATTCACTAAAACACCACTTCTTGTTCCTGATTTAATTAGCATTTTATCTTCGACACTAGAAAGAACAACCTCAATTGCAAAACACATGGCCCCAGGGAAATATCCTAATTTTCATATGGCCTCTTATATACTGGACATGATGTGTGTAATCCATGCATATCCAAAAATCGGTTGGGCATGGAAGCCAAGTGATGTTCCCATTCAAGTATACTGCAAAATCCTCTAGGAACATAAATATCGTTCCAATTACCAGCAAATTTGTGACAACTTTCTAATTCCTCTATTCCAACTACTATTCTACTCACCTACCCCCTGTATGTCAAACAAAGCTCAAGCTAAAGTAGGCAGAGTAGGAGATTGGTATATTTTGGAATATGGTACATATATCAGAGTCTACGAGGCCACCAAAGATCCTCACCTGCTTCCCAAATCCATTCTTGATAGACTAGTTGTGTTGGAGATAACCTACCAAACCTTGGTACATGGGGTTGGTGTAGCTTTAATCAAGGACAATAAAATGATTTGGCCACTTTTGTCACTCTGGGTTGGTGCTTATTCTTTCAAGGATGTTAAGGAGGCCCATGCAAAAGATGACACGTTAGCCTCTTTTCACTTCGGGGAGGAAAGGTTCCACAAGCATGCCCCCCTGGAAATCGTCAAAACACACTATCACAATTGAAAATACAAGTGGATTTATGAGTTAGAAACATGGGAGGAAGAAGAGATTGATCGAAGAGATAAAACGTATGATGAAGTAATTTTCAGAAGGAGGGAAAAATCTCAACATGGAGGCAGAATACAGGATGAAAAGAAAGCTAGAGTTGAGGAAGAGGAAAGGAAGAAAAGGCTAGAAGTCGAAAACATATCAAAGGATGAGGCAAGGCAGAAGAAGAAAGAAGAGGAAGAAGAAGCAACAACAAATGATAAAAATAGGAAGGAAGAAGAGGAACCAAAAATATAATATGAGGAAGCAGTGGTAGTAGAGGCAGAACAAAAAAATAAAGAAGCAAAAGTTGTAGCAGAACAAGAAGCACAGAAGAAAAGGGAGGAGGAAGAATGAAACAAAAACACAAATAGGCACAAGATCCAGATCCCATGGACACTGATATCCCAGGATCATACTCTAGTTTTCCCCTGACTAGAGAGCATTTCCCATTGGAAGAATTGGGGTTGGGGGCATTCACACCATCTAAAGCTTAAAAGGTAGCCAACCTGAACTCTTTCGTATTTGACAAAGAGTCAAGTAAAATCGTACAACAGAGCATCAAAAGACTACATGTTGCTAGAATATCCCTACTCTTAATAACCATTATGAGAGTTGTAGTTGAAAATATAACAGATGGCCCCTTGGCCATCACTTCAGCAAACGTAGCTTTTATTCATACATCAGAGCAGAACCTGAAGAATATGATGCAAGACATCAAGCTATAAAACTCTTGAGAATTATCCCTACTCTAGAATTGAAACATGGAGTAGTTTCTTATAAACCAACGTAGTCTCCTTATAAACATTAATGATGCAAGAGATCGGGGAATACAAAGAAATAATAAGGACTATGTTATGAACATAATATATAATAATAAGTACAAATACATCATAAATAATTAATGAATAATAATGAAGAGACACCTTCCCAATGAAAGGTCACTAGGAAGGTGTCTCTTCATTATTATTCATTAACTATTTATGATGTATTTATACTTATTATTATATATTATGTTCATAACAGACTCTGGAAGAAGAGATGTGACTCTACAAAGGAGACAAGACCAATGTCCAAGAATTCAAAATAAGCGTCAAAGCAATGAGAAAAGAGCTCTACAGTTTGGTGAAATAATTGTATGATGGGATACAAGAATTCCATAAGAAAGCCTCCCAAATCATGGCACGCCTAAACAAAGATCAAAGCAAAAACATGGAATTTATTGGGATCCAAGCAGGTTTAGATGAAATGAAGCAATGGGTAGAAGACAATCTAGATTCTGTGGAAGTCTTACCTCAAATGACCGATTGGGTAGGAAATAAACTATGTTGCTCTTACTAACTACTAGCAATTAGGGGAAAAGTTGGAGAAATATTTGATGAATTCACTTGGAATATGTGCTAAAATCCACAAGGCAACCATTATCCTAACCATTAAATGTCATCTGCCCCAAATTAGCAAGCTAGGTCATCCAAAACTAGAAGAGCAAGTACAGGCAAAATTATTGGAGGACATGCATACAAGAGAAATGGTATTCAAAACCCCACTTGGGGTAACAAGTGCCTTGATGGATGAGCATATGGTGAATCCAACAAGAGATCAAAGCATGATTCAATATTTCTTGGCCAATCCAAAAAGAGACATGGAGACTCTTTCCCAAAATTCAACAGTCCATGAAGTCACTTTAGAGTCCCTGCTATATCATAGAATCATTTCAAGCTTAGGTTATCATGAAGTGTGGACTACCTATATTAGAGACAAGGATAAAGGGGAATCTTAATATAAATTCAGAATTGTAAATTTCATGTTTTCTTTTATAAATTAGAAAGAAACGAAATAGAGAAGCTGAAGAATTTATAACTGTCTCTTCAGAATTCAAGAAGACTCAAGGAACGGTTACCAAACTCAGCTATATAAACCAAAGAGTATCCATTTAGAAGAGGCTCTTGAATTCTGTAATTTCAAGAGAACTACTTCTCTAAAATTAATAGTGAGAATCCCTTAGGGCCATTTTGATGGAGAGAAAAGCAATTTTTCTTATGACCATTGGTTGTGAACTTCTTCCAACAAATGTTGGGTTATTGTGAAATGTTGTAAGATTACATTGTCCATTTACAAACTTTGCTTGTATGAATGTGTGTCCCTTTATGGTATTTTCTCTTCTCTTGTATTAATGTTCTAAGATGATGAATAGACATGCATGAACAAATTTATGTGATAGACTTTTCTTTGCATATATTTATTTATGTGTGTGTTAACAGTCCATGTCCCTTTAACAATTATCTAAATAGGGGTTGTATGCAAGGATTGGATACAGTTTTTATTGTTCATTTATTATATTAGCTACGCATATCTAGGATAGGATAGAGTAGATTTATTTTCTGCATCTAGCTTAGCTCACAGCTGCGTAGACTACATTCCCTCATTCCATAAATCATTCACTCAACCCTCATACCAGTAATGACGGACAGGTCAGAATTCAGAAGAGAATCTTATCCCAAACTGTATGAAGTCTAATTTGGACCTCATATCGAGGAGTACCCCTATCTGTTGAAGGGAATTTTGCCCGCATCAACATATTTTGGTGCTAGAAGGAGGGTCAAAGTTGTATGTCTAGCAAAAATATTCGATCTTCATGTGGCCAAACTTCTAATAATATTCACCTTGAGACTTAGTTTCATCTCTTTTCTACTGCAAGAGACAATCTTGAGTTAGATATTCCATACAAGGATGTTTCCCCTTCCCTTTATAGTCCAGTTATCGAAAGTTATGAACATACACCCAAAACCTTGTATGGTTTTCCCCACACCAAGGTTAACAAAATGTGATGAATAACTTGTTCCTTCGCTAAGGAGATTGGTCGTTTTATTGTAGCATTCATTCTACCCAGAAGATGAGTTACTTGTCGACATGTTACCGAGTCCAATGTTCTTTTTGACTCCATTGAGGACTTAGTTGAGTTCTCCTTGCAGAAGATACCACAACCCTTAGACCAAATACCTCCTACTCATCTAGGATCCACTCCTTCCACCTCTAATTTTGAATCTGGTTCTGATCTAAATAGGACACTGGAAGAAACCCGAATATGGTCGGTAATCATAACTGTGTTCCTGCATGGATGTCTCAAGGAGATTTAAACCTTCTAGAACTCATGCATGACTTGCTCAAATGTCTAGAAAGGATTTTGCCCAGATTTGATCTTGACAAGTCATGTTCTCCCAAAGATCATATAAATAACTTCTACCTAGTAGTCCATCTTCTGAAAGTCAAGCATGAAGACATAATTTGTAGGTTGCTCCCCTATACCTTCGAAAATAAGGCATCCACGTGGTATTATAATTTTTTGGTTGGGTCCATAAGAAGATGGGATGCATTTCAAAAAGCTTTCCTTAATAAATTTGGAGAAGAAAAGACCCATGCAATCCTTCTTAGAGAATTAATCGCTATTAAAATGGAAATAAGGAAAAGATAAAAGATTTCAACCAATGTTTTACAACCATCCTCAACAGGTTACATGCTGACATTGTGCATGCATATGCATTTATTGTAGAATACGACACTTCTTCCTTACATCCCTCCATAGCCATGTTTTTCAAAAGAGCTCACAAGCCAACTTTAGTAGAAAATTTTGAGGAAGAAAAGGATGTTGAAAAATAAATGCTCTCTCTAGGTAGTAATCCAGGGATGGAAGACTATAAAGCAACTAGTAAAAAGTCCCTGCTATTGACCAAACCACCTAACAAATAACCTATTGACTTGGAAAATGTGCTCAAACTAATCAAAAAAGTATCTATCCTTATGAGGCACTATGGAAGCTAAAGAGTAGGGCTTTGCGGTTGTTTAAGAGTGACGAGAACACAATTTTTTTTTTGGAATTTTGCAAATTATAGGAAAACATAAATACAACATGGAAAGTTCAGAGAGATGAAAGCACAAAGTTTAAGGACATTGCTACTTTAGGAGTGGCTCATTTTGGGAATATATATAAGGAGGAGGATAGAGGAAACATTACAGATGTAGTTACGATAACTTGTTACTTTAAAGGTTTTTTTTATGAGGAAACAAATTGTTAATATTATGGTAGCTGCAGGAGGTATTTACCCCCACGTGTGAACCTGACGAGAATAGAAGACTCTGGGAAGCAAGAGAAACCCTAATGAGTTGGCTAATAACCCTAGAAGCCTTGTCGGCTCAAGAAGATAATTTATATTAGGCTATTAGCTTCCAAGAGAAGAAGTTGGCAAGAAATAATAATAATATACTAAACAGACACATACCCAGAAGGAGAAGTCGACCATAAATAATAATAATATACTGAATAGACACATACCTAGAAGGAGAAGTCGGCCCTAGAAAAACTGGCAGGATTACTATAAATACAGGGCACCAGTTCTCAATTGTAGTTCTGCAATTTGGTGCGCACTGCAGTTGCAGTCTTGTGCGCAGGTTTGGAGGAAGCGCTGGTGCAGCTGCAGCAGCAGCAATTTCTCAGTGTTGACTTGAATATCTCTTGGCTAGGGTTTGGAACATCTTGTCAGCCTTTTGTGATGTGCTATCCTTGGGGATTGATGTGCTACTCTTTGTTTGGCTATCTATCCTAGGGTTTGCTTCCAAAGTAATTCTCAATCAAGGTTAAGGTGCTCGGAGGGAGGCTTCAGCCTATGGTTGGGTGACGAAGGTATCGTCAATGGTAAAATGAGCACACCATCTTCTATATTCTAACAGGTTATGGGCCCACACCCCTTCAGTTAGCCTAAAACGCTGGAAGGAAACATAGCCACTAGATATTGAGCTCGTTGAAGTACTGTCGCTAGGGTTACTAGTAGGAGCAGTTTCCAAAAGCACTGTAGCTAGGGTTACCAGCAGAAGCAGTTGGAGAAACCCTAAACCTCTTGTCGAGGCACCTTAAGTGATGAGATTGACCTAATATTTGGATAGATCAGTGCACCCTAGACCAGTGCATCTCCTGGTACTCTCAGAAAGCCAAGACATGAAGTTTGAATATCTGGTCAAAATCTAGGGTTTGACCAAGTCAAGCAAGCCATGACGAACTCTATGAAGTCTGAGAACAAGCTAGATGGAGCCTCTAACTTCAGAGCATGGAAGACAAGGATTGACCTCATCCTTTCTAAGAATAAAGTGTTGGATATTGTGAAAGGAAAGATCGTGAAGCCAGAGTTTAAAGAAGGAGAAGAGAAGGAACCGAAGAACATTGCAGCTATGGAGAAGTTCAAATATGTTGACATCAATGCCATGAGTATCATAGTGGATTTTATAAAAGACCACCTGATACCCTACATCTCCCATCTTGACTCATCGAAGAAGATGTACGATGCCCTAACAAATATCTTCTCAGTCAGAAACATTGGACAAATTATGAATCTGAAGAATGAACTCCATAACATGAATATGAATGACGATGACAACATAACATCATACTTTGTAAGGATATCCCAGTTAAAATATCAACTACAAGCTATTGAAGAGATCACTTCAGAAAAGGAATTGGTTAACATAGTACTCAATGTTCTTCCCAAGACATGGGATGCATTTTTCGCAAGCATGAACACAAGGAAGGAGTACCCGACATTTGAAGAACTTTGGACTTGTTGTGCTCAAAAAGAATCAAGGATCAATGCAAAAGAGAAACCCCAAAAGAAGTACAATGATCAAGCCTTCATAGCAAGATTTAAGAACTTAAGGAACAAAAGGAAGTCTGGTTCAAAGACGAAGCCAAATCAAGAGAAAGACATTTCAGAAATACAATGCTTCAACTGTCAAAAGTACGTTCACTACAGGAATCAGTGTCCCGAGCTAAAGAAAAGGAAGGAGAAACACGAAGCATCAATTGCCGAAGAAAAGGAACCTACAAAGAAGACTAAGCAGGATGGAAGAGACTTCTTCTACTAAAAGGTAACAACACTCTTCTTATTTCTTGTACATATCTTGCTTGCATCATCTTTGTACATATCTTGTATATCTATCTCTTGGAAAATAATGTGCTCCAAGAAGAACTATACCTATGGAAGAACAACAAGATAAGAATGAATATCATTAGACAATATACATGAAGGGATGAAATACAAATCATGTGGAAGCTACTACAAGATAATCAGAAACAATCCTGAAGAGACTTAGAAGTCAGACATCAAGAGAAATTGGAGAAAGACTTATGACAACAACTAAGACAGAAGCATGGACTTTGTTAAGATAAGAGAGCCAATTATATATTACAGAAGAAAATAAGGTTGCAGATGGAAGCGTGGACTCTATTATATATTGTAGAAGACAATAAGGACGGAGACAGAAGCATGGACTCAGTCAGATGAAGGGAGCATATTATATGCACTCTTACACGAAGCAAGGATTAGGAGGGAGCTAATCCTATGATCCATTGAAGATGATGAAATGTATATATCCATGGTAGCAGTCATGACAGATAGTACATGTTCAGCTCAACTACAGAAGAAGACCCTTCGAAGAAAAGCCTTAAAGTATTCCTGGTTGTCTGATGTAGGAGCATCTCTCCACGTCATCCATCCAGCCAACCAGTCACGTCAAGCACACGCATTCAAAGCTGAAGAGAGGCATCGCCCTCATTTTGATTTAAAATTGAATGTAATTAAATGTTTAAGCTGTTGAGCTGGGAAGCCATGCCTTTGTGCAGGCGTAGAGTAGATAAGCCTTTAAATGTTTGCAAGGATGAGATCTAGATCCGGATTTTGGACTAGACAACCCATTCAATGTAATTGAATAGGGTAGGTAGATTTGGAGGGAAGAGCTCTAAGAGCCCCCTCATGTAAAAGGTCAATTTCGATCTCATTTAGAAAAAAGGCAATAGAAGAGGTAAGTAGACGGAGAGAACCATATAGGAGAGTAGAGTTAGAATCTGCGAGTAGAGAGCAGAAGGAAAGGAGCCGAGACCTTGTTACAGGCCGTGCTCAGGAACACCTTGTAAATACAGGCGTTTTCCATATTTAATACAATAGCAGTTTTTCCTGCATGACTATGTGTTAAATGAATGTTTGTGAGTGTTCTTCGTATGATATGAATGTATGTTGTAGGTTTATATTTGCAGGAGTGTGTTTGATTTCAAGTGAAGGTATTTGAGGTTTCATGTCAGGAGGACATGACAGAGTACTGCGGTCTTCGAATACCAGTGCACTGAAGCACTTCTGAATTCTGCGGGTTCAGACAAAGACGTGTTGCAGCATAGAAACTGGAATCAACAACTCAGTGAAGACCTCAAGGTTGTTGAACACCTTGGAGGCAAGGTTGTGTAGGAGATACACAGTTGCAGACAGAAACTCTGAGGAGTTCTGTGAAGCTCTGTCAGGTGGGCATTGAGCATATACACAGGGTTACTGAATACCCGGAAGTTCTCAGCAATAGGTTGCTTGAGTAGACGGAGAGCCAAGAGGGCATCCAAATTCTCCATCTAAGGGAGGAAGGGAAAAGCGATAAGTTTCCCTGGAGTTCGAAGCTACAGGAAATATTAGGACAGATAGAACTTTGTGTGTATGTGAATACTCTGTAGAGGTTCATGAGTTGAAGAATCCTTTGAGGATTCGAGATAAGAAGCCTCGGAAGAACAGTGTCGTTGAGAGCACAGGCGAGAACTCAAGGTGAAGGAGTTCACAGAGGAATAAAAGGCAAAGGTCGAGGCCTTTGAGAACTTGGAATTTTTCCAAGTGCAAGAAGAAAGTACGCAGAAGCCTAGGAGGGAACACAGCTACCGTCAGATCTTAGTCGAGGAACCCGACAGCCGTCAGATCTGTCGAGAATTGCATGGGGGTTAAGCCTTCGTGAAAATTCGAGGTGAAAGTCCCAACAAGAGCAGCTAATCGGGATATCGACACTCGGGATATCGAAGATCTCGAGGACGTGAGGTTGATCGCTCGACATTGGAAACCCTGAATTAGCGAGATTTGATCTGAGTCGTCTGTTTGTGGGAGGACGCGTGTCACGTGATCATCCATTTCGGAGATCTAGGCACTAGGAATCATGAAAAAGAGAAAATTTTTGGTGTGGGCCTAGCCGACGTCACATCGGGATATCGGGATTCGGAGGATCAGAGATCCTGTGGACAAGAAGTTCGTGCTTTTCGACATTTGAAAGTCCGAAATCGCGAAGAAGGAGAAGACCGGGAAATCGTAATTTCGCATATCGGTATTTCGGGGGTCCAGAGGATGGGAGGTTGAGCGCTTGGGTCGCGAAACCCCGAAAATGGATAAGGCTATGGTCTTATGAGGGCTGGTCACGTGGACTAGGGAATAGCTAGGAGGGGCTAAGGCGAGAAAGGCCATTTCAGAAATTTTGGTAAATCGGAGATCGGGGAAACAAGAGGATAGAGAACTATTGGCATCGGGAAACATATAGTCTCGAGACCCAAAACTGAATCGGGGAAGATCACGGTTAAGTGAAGAGGACCGTGTGGGAAAAGGGCAGGACCTGTGGATTGGATTTTCATAGTGATTCCAGTGAGGATTGAAAGAGCCGCTTCGTCTCACGTTTTGGAAGTGAACGATCCTGTGAGCGGACCCAGGAGGGGGTGCGACGTCAAGTGGTATCAGATCCTGAACTCTGTTTGTATATTTCAAGCAGAGGGAGAAGGCAAAAGAAGGCAGAGTGCTAAAGACTCTATGATGGTTGTTTGCAGGTAGGCAACAATCAAGAAGACAGTCAACGGGACTATAAAAGAAGCTGAGACACTCGGGGTGCAGAGTGACAGCAGTGGATTTACCAGGAAGGCAGACAGGGACAACAACATGGCTACTGAAGGCCATAGGTATGCTGGAATGAAAAACCCAGAGCTGATGAGCACAACCAAAAGCGGGAAAGAACTTGCCGACATCAGAGCGAGAATGGAAGAGCTTGAACTGAGAATGCAGTAGAATACAAAGCCGAGATGGGTATATGAATGGCCCATGATGAAGTCAAAGGCAAAATGGCCAGTCAAAGAATTGATGGCTAGAAGACAGCATAGGATGTTGAGAGGATGGTTGAGGCATACTGAAAACCTCAATGGAACTGGAGAAATGGTTTGGATATGTGAACCAGAGACTAGGAAAATTCTCGGTGAAGAGATTAAAATGGGATCAGCTGAAGATCTCAAGAACTGCCAAGAGGGCAGAGAGGAAATTCCATATTTCCAGGTGGGCAAGGAGTTGAGATCGGTTGAAGATCTCACGGACTGTCAGGAGGACAGCCAAGGAATTTCACATTGCTAGCTGGGCAATGAAATGATATCGCTGCGGGATCTCAGAGCCTGCCAAGAGGGCAATAGAAGCATCCCATATTGCCAAGTGGGAAGGGATGAGAAGATGAGACTATCTGAGGGTCTCATGAACAAAGAAGTGAGTCGGAATCAGCCTAAGGAGCTGAGAGAGCAGGCGAGCTCGGAGGTGGATTTAGATCAGTAGATGCAGCTGACAGAGAAGGAAGATTCATGTGGTTTTCCAAGCCATGTGAATGAAGATGATGACAAGTTAAAAACTTTCACCATCCGAGAGGCTGATTTGAGGAGCCTTATAATGATTGGGGGAATTGAGATATTCCTACCACTTGACCAAGAGGAAGCAGAAATCTGTGTTGCAGATGTAGCAACAACAGGGGGACAACTAGCTGAAACTGTCACCAAAGAATTGGAGCAGATATCTGAAGCTACCCAAGTGGGAGAGGAAAATGAGCATTCTAAGGAGTGTCTCAATGCTTTCAGCCAGGAAGCTAAGGGAGTTGTAGCACTGAAGCTAACAGCAGAAGAAGCAGAAGAGGATAATGAGCATTCTGAGGAGTGGCTCCATACTTTCAGCCAGGAGACTGAAAAGGTTGCAACCTGGGAGTTTGCAGCAGAAGAAGCTGACAGCATTAGTTTAGCTGATCTGTATGAACAATTTGAAGCCCTGGAAAGAAGGGTCAAGGTGCAAGGCGTGCACATCCAACAGGTGAAGTTGGAAGCTGATGAAGAAAGCATGGGATATCACAGTGATCTGCCCATGTGCCGAAAAGTTTTGCAGCTGAGGAGACTGCATGAATAGGGCCAGCCATTGGAGCAGCTGGACGAAGTGATCAAGAAGATCAGAGAGCTGATGTTAAGGTCAGCAGAAACTGTCAGCAAGGAGAGGCTGAGTAGAGAGAGGGAAGCATCGGCAACAGCGCAGAAGCAGCAGCAGGAAGATGGAGCGGATGAATAGCTCCAGAGGATGATTTGGGATCCAGGAGGATTTCCACAGCTAAGATGGGAAGCTCATGAGCAGGAGCTCATGAATTTTGCAGATGAGGAGTATGATGCAGGAGCGTCTCTCCACGTCATCCAGCCAGCTATCCAGTCACATAAAGCACACGCATTCAAAGCTGAAGAGAGGCGTGGCCCTCATTTTGATTTAAAATTGAATGTAATTAAATGTTTAAGTTGTTGAGCTGGGAAGTCATGCCTTTGTGCAGGCATAGAGTAGATAGGCCTTTAAATGTTTGCAAAGCTGAGATCTAGATTTGGATTTTGGACTAGATAGCCCATTCAATGTAATAGAATAGGGTAGGTAGATTTGGAGGGAAGAGCTCTAAGAGCCCCCTCATGTAAAAGGTCAATTTCAATCTCATTTAGAAAAAAGGCAGTAGAAGAGGTAAGTAGACGGAGAGAACCATATAGGAGAGTAGAGTTAGAATCTACGAGTAGAGAGCAAAAGGGAAGGAGTCGAGACCTTGTTACAGGTCATGCTCAGGAACACCTTGTAAATACAGGCGTTTTCCATATTTAATACAATAGCAGTTTTTCCTGCATGACTATGTGTTAAATGAATGTTTGTGAGTGTTCTTTGTATGATATGAATGTATGTTGTAGGTTTGTATTTGCAGGAGTGTGTTTGATTTCAGGTGAAGGTATTTGAGGTTTCATGTCAGGAGGACATGACAAAGTACTGTGGTCTCTGAATACCAGTGCACTGAAGCACTTCTGAATTCTGCGGGTTCAGACAAAGACGTGTTGCGGCACAGAAACTGGAATCAACAACTCAGTGAAGACCTCAAGGTTGCTGAACACCTTGGAGGCAAGGTTGTGTAGGAGATACACAGTTGCAGACAGAAACTCTGAGGAGTTCTGTGAAGCTCTGCCAGGTGGGCATTGAGCATATAAACAAGGTTACTGAATACCCAGAAGTTCTCAGCAATAGGTTGCTTGAGTAGATGGAGAGCCAGGAGGGCATCCAAATTCTCCATCTGAGGGAGGAAGGGAAAAGCGACAAGTTTCCTTGGAGGTCGAAGCTACAGGAAATCTTAGGAAAGATAGCACTTTGTGTGTATGTGAATACTCTATAGAGGTGCATGAGTTGAAGAATCCTTTGAGGATTCGAAAAAAGAAGCCCCGGAAGAACAACGTCGTTGAGAGCGCAGGCGAGAACTCAAGGTGAAGGAGTTTGCAGAGGAAGAAAAGGCAAAGGTCAAGGCCTTTGAGAACTTGGAATTTTTCCAAGTGCAGGAAGAAAGTACGCAGAAGCCCAGGAGGGAGCACAACTGCCATCATATCTTAGTCAAAAAACTCGACAGCCGTCAGATCTGTCGAGAATTGCATGGGGGTTAAGCCTTCGTGAAAAGTCGAGGTGAAAGTCTCGACAAGAGCAACTAATCGGGATATCGGCACTCGAGATATCAGATATCTCGAGGATGTGAGTTTGATCGCTCGACATCGGAAACCCCGAATTAGAGAGATTTGATATGAGTCGTCTATTTGTGGGAGGACGTGTGTCACGTGATCATCCATTTCGGAGATCCGGACACTAGGAATCGCGAAAAAGTGAAAAGTTATGGTGTGGGCCTAGCCGACATCACATCGGGATATCGGGATTCGGAAGATTGGATATCCCGTGGACAAGAAGTTCATGCTTTTCGGCATTTGAAAGTCCGAAATCGCAAAGAAGGAGAAGACCAGGAAATCAGAATTTCGCATATCGGTATTTCGGGGGTCCAGAGGATGGGAGGTTGAGCGCTTGGGTCGCGAAACCCCGAAAATGGATAAGGCTACAGTCTTATGAGGGCTGGTCACGTGGACTAGCGCATAGCCAGGAGGGGCTAAGGTGAGAGGCTATTTCAGGAATTTTGGTAAATCGGAGATCAGGGAAACAAGAGGATAGAGAACTATTGGCATCGAGAAACATATAGTCCCGAGACTCGAAACTGAATTGGGGAAGATCACGGTTAAGTGAAGAATACCGTGTGGGAAAAGGGCAGGACCTGTGGATCGGATTTTCACAGTGATTCCAGTGAGGATCGAAAGAGCCACTTCGGCTCACGTGTTGGAAGCGAACAATCCTGTGAGCGGACCCAGGAGGGGGTGCGACGTCATTGTCCATCCAGATCTGTGATCCTATGATGAAAGGTAGAAGTGGGATCTCTAGGGCATGGAATCTACAAGAAACTCCATGGACCCAAAAGTAAAAGAAAAACATGAAGAAGAACATAAATATTCCAAGAAAGAAAAAGAAAAACCAGAACAACCATTCATTGTATCAAGAATCACAAGATTACAAGCCTGACATGAACTCACTAAAAGCAATCAAGCAGAAGAACTGAAAGTTGTGATGAAGGACAGTGTATGGAAGACTTATGAATGAAAGCATTGCGAGATCCAGAACCAGAGGTTCTCTCAGATGGAGGGAGGAGACTATGATGATTGATTGTTCTGGTACACCAGACTTATCTCTATATAAGTCATTACATCATCTGCAACATCCATGATTCGAAATTCTACATCAGACGAATGCAAAGAATGTTCTCCAGAGAAATTGAAAGAAAATATAAAGAGCAATATCAAGACTTTGAGCCATACCAGAAAGAGACTCCTAAGACAACATGATGGAGAACCTCCAGTGCACAGTAGAAGCGTGGTGAAGATTTCCTATAACATCAAGATGACTACTCAGAAGATCAGATCTCATGATGACAAAAGAAGTACCACATGGATATGTTCCAGTTCTCCAACTATGATATACTCAATTGTTCAGATCTACATGAAGCCTTCACAATGTTCCAAACTAAAGTACAAGCATTACATTATCCATGATGAAGTCCAGAAAGGAGAAAGTGATTCTCCAATACATATCTCCGCAGATGAGTAGATAAGCAGACATTTTGGTAAAGCTTCTATCCAAGATGAAAGAGTTTGCACACTCAAGCTAGAGCTCGTGGAAATAACTCTCTTAGCCAGAAGGAAAGATTCTCCAAAGAAGGTACGAAAAACATTTATTTTTGTGATTGAAATAACTCTCCAGTTAGGAGGGAG
>JZKD02S1911639.1:27265-55488 GCA_000966675.3 Picea glauca
TAATATACTGAACAGACACATACCCAGAAGGAGAAGTTGGCCCCAACAAAACTGGCAGGATTACTATAAATACAGGGCGCCAGTTCTCATTTGCAGCATCTCAGAATTGCAGTTTTGCAGTTTGGTGCGCACTGCAGTTGCAGTCTTGTGTGCAGGTTTGGAGGAAGTGCTGGTGCAGTTGCAGCAGCAGCAAGTTCTCAGTATTGGCTTGAATATCTCTTGGCTAGGGTTTGGAACATCTGATCAGCCTTTTGTGATGCGCTATCCTTGGGGATTGATGCGCTACTCTTTGTTTGGCTATCTAGCCTAGGGTTTGCTTCTGGAGTAATTCTCAGTCAAGGTTAAGGTGCTCGGAGGGAGGCTTCGACCTATGGTTGGGTGACGAAGGTATCGTCAATGGTAAAACGAGCACACCATCTTCTATATTCTAACACAAACATGAGATGGATGGAGGAAATTTCAAAATAATAACTACAAGTCCTAATTCATAGTGTTCAAAAGGACCAGAGTCTTGGTCATACAGTTGGAAAATGGAAGTTTTCTTGGATTTTTTTGATTTGATAGAAAGTCATCTCTTGAGGATACTCGAGGAATAAAGGACACCTGGGAAGGTTCTGGGTGCCTTCAATTCTAATTTTATTGAATTGATCTCGAAGAAGGACAACCTTGGTTCCTTTAATGATTTCAAACTTATTTCCATGTGAAATTTGATTTACATGATAATAAGTAAGATTATTGCTTTAAGGTTTAAGAATATTCTTTCTAAGTTGATCTCCACTAAGCAATTTGGGTTCCTTAATGGTAGGAAAAGCCATGATGCAATTAGGGTAGCATAAGAAGGGATGCACACGATAAAAACACATAAATTATCAGCCATGATTTTGAAGTTGGACCTACAAGGCATATGATTAGAAAAACTAGTTGTATTTGAGGTTTGTGTTGATTCACATTAGGTTTTGTGTTCATATTGTGAATTAGATTATAGCTACCTAACATTAATGTATTTTTCAATCTTAATCAATGGATCAACATCTTATTTTTTAGACCCACTAGATGACTCGGGTAGGGCTATCCCTTGTCACCTTTTCTCTTTTTGATAGTAGATGAAGGCCTCAACATGGCATTATTAGAAGCAAGAAGAATATGATCTCTTAAAGGTATAAAGCTCAAAGAATTTCTTTATTTGACACATTTTCTTTTTGTAAATGATGTTCTATTATTTTTTTATGGTTTAACGAGGGATGCAATTAACTTAACACAAATATTAGAACTATACTACACTACTAGTGGTATGAAGGTTAATTTGCAAAAGTCTTCTATTGCTTTGAATGGGGTGGCAGATTATCAAGTTAGATTCATTCTACAATTATTCTCTTATCAACAAATAAGTAATGGCATCTTCCTCCCATCAATCGATAATGGCATCTTCCACCCATCCATGGAAAATAAGTAATGAGTACCCTTCTCGGACTTCTTGTTGACGATGTAAGGGCCAAGCCATAAATTTTCACTTTTATTGTCATACTTTGGATTTCCCTTTCTCTTATCCCACATGGGCGAAAGGCTTCCTTCATCAAAATAAACATATGGTAGATCTTCAATGTAAGGTTGTGAAGGTGGTTTTTCCTTGACCATGTCTTTAATAGCCTTTTCTTGCTCTTCATCCTTCTTGAGTATTTTGATAGAGCCTATATCCTTTCCTCGGTATTTTTCAAGCTTCTCTTTATATTGGTCATTCTTTGGAACTAAAGTGTCAATACAATCCTCTTGTGCAAAAGGTAAGTTTGAAGGATCACATTCAATAATGTGAGGTGGCACATCATACTCACAATTTCTATGATAATCAAGGTGATTAGGATCCATTACATGCTTCTTGACCATTTGCCGATTATATAAAATCTCAAAGGTTCTATCCCCCATAGGAATGTATGCATGAGTGAGGTCCATACTGAGGAAACCACCGAGGGTAGCAGACCAACTTCTTGACAAGAGCATGCCCCAAACATCTGGAACATCAATCACAACTATGTTCATAATGAGGCTAATATGAGGGAAATTCCATAGATCTACTTCAACATCTTTTGTAAGACTATGAACTTTCACCTTCCTTGAATAAATACCACAAACGTTTCCATAAGGGCGATTTGTATTCAAACAAAGTTGTTACTCAAATGGAAACCAGAATCTAGCATGCGGTTATTCAAATGGAAGCCATTTATACAAAAATAAAGATAAAAATGAGACTTGTCCTCTCCTTGTCTTCCATGATACATAATATTAAGGATGACTGGAGGATCCCCTACTTCATCTTGAACCTTTAATGCCTTCAAAACTTATCTTCTTACTAATGGAACCTTACACATCTCTACCACATACATTGGCATGTTCATCTTTCCCATCATGTTGGGCACATATATATTCAGATGAAGTACTTCATTTGATGGTGAAGGTTGTGGAAGCAAATCACGCACTAGTGGTGGAGGAGGTAGAGGAACTTCTCTGCTAGTTGGAGGTGGTGGAGGAGTGTCCTTCTTAACTGGAGGTGTTTGAAGGACATCCTTATTCATTGTTTGAGGTGATGGAACTGACACTCTGTTCCTCATGGCGTAAGTCAAGGTCTCCTTATTTCTCAATTTATCCTTCATATCTTCATCCATCTAATTCAAAATTTGCAATTGAGTTTTCCTTTCTACTCTTTTCCTAAAATCTGCAAGTTGTTCTATAGTGATGTCAATACACTCATCATCTTGGGGAATAGAAATATCAATGAAGTTCAAGTTGTTCATGGAACTTGTATCTTCTTCCTTTTTCTTTCTCGAGCATTCATCCTCTTGACGAGGTTCCTAACAAGGAAAACACCATGGTAATGCCTCCAAGTTGACCATCCCAACTAGATCCAATGTATCAGGTGCCTTGCCTTCCTGTTTTGGCCTTGGTTTCCATCCTACATTTGGCTATTTGATAAACTGGGGTTTCAAGGACTGATGATACCTCTCCAAATTTTTCAACATGTTCATGATTTGACTCTAAGTCTGGATGAATTGAGTATTCATTTGATCCAATTTATGAGTTATGAGAGCAATTGGATCCTGGATTGTGTTGGTTGATCTCTTTGTCTTTGGTTCCATCTTAGTACGAGGAAACTAAAATGACTCAATCTTTGATCTGATTAGATGTTCTTCAATCTAAGCATTGCATTCCCTGGCCTTTGCCAAACTGTTAGGCATCCTTTCTTTCAGAATAAAACCGAATTTTCCTTCAAAAGCATTCAAGTAAAGGAGGAGAGCAATTGAATCTAATGGACATACATCCTTCAGGATTTGACTACGTAAATTGTCAAATATAGTTTCAAACTCATTCATTGTTTCATTTTCTTTTCTTTTGATCTGATTGAACTGAATCAATAACATTATGATATCCTTCTTTGTTTTTCATCTCTCCTCGAACAACTTAGCAAAATATTCATAGGATTCCAAGTGGTTGTCAGGTAAGCATTTGTATCACTTTTTGGCATCTTCTTCAAGAGACACAACTAATATCTTCATCACAATGTCTTCATGTTCAATCCCATTGTCTTCCATAGCTACACCAATAGCTTCAAGATGATCGTATAGTGCGATAACATTGTTCCCGGTGAACTTTGTCAACCATTTGTGAGACTCTTTAGGCATGGTATTGGGATAAACAGAGATGGTGGCTAGGTTCAAATGCTTGTAAAGGCTACCATCCCAAGAATGATCCATTGGGGTGAGGGGAAGGTTACCTTCAAACAATGTTTTGACAACGGGAAAATTATGAGGGGGCTTTCTTCGATAAACCTTAAAAGGATTGGATATTCCTTGTGGAAGGGATTTTGGGAACGATGAGTTCTTAGGTCGTGGAGTCTCCAAATGATCTTATAAAGTTCATCAAAAGGGGAGAGGGAAATTCCCTTAGGTGGAGTCGCTAGGAAAACTAGGAAAAGGCTTTGGAATAGCTTACCAAGTGTCGTTAGGGTTCAAGAAAGGAGTCAAAATCCTCCTTGACAATGGTGCCAAAATGTTATCACACGGATTGTATCTTGAGAAAATCCCAACCCAAACCATAAAGATATGAAAACTATGGAAGTATTTACCCACTATCACCTTAGATAAACACTCCCCTCACTTTAGTGATGATGAAATCACCACAAGGGGGGAATTGATCCGAATTCTATGAGTAAAAAGAAATGAATACATATTATTATCAAAAGATGCTTAATACAGAATAAAAGATATACAGTAAAATTGGTTTCTATTCAATAAGGAAATAAGTTGGAACTATAAAATGCAGTGGAAAACAAGCTTGCTAGAATGGTGATGACTTATCTCGGAGAAGAGATCTAACGGTTGTGCTCATTTGAAATAAAATGATTACAATGAGGCTCTGAAGGCCTTTTTACAATAAACAAGAATGTCAAAAACCTTAGATATCCAAAAACCTAACCCTAGGAGATGAAGCGTCAAAAGTCATGTGGGCCTCGTTTGGGTAAGTTACTACATCAACTTCTCGGGGTCATAAATTTTGCATATGATCTTTGTTTTAGGCACACGATAACCCGTTGGAAAGGTTTATCCGAGGAATACACATGTTGCTGTCAAAATCTAGAGGCGAGCCCTAAAAACGTTGTTTAGGGCCTCAAAACGGCCGCGAAAGTCAGGGACCCGAAAACTAGGAAAAAACTGCCAAACTGGAAAACTACCAAAATGAGCTAGTTGGAATAGGTGGGAGGCCACAAAAATCCATCTGGATCAATCCTCCCCCCTTAGGAAGAAATGGTATCCATTGCGTTGAGTGCCCCCATCAGATCAGGAATTTTTTTTTGAATTTGGCCCCAGGTGAGCCACTTGCCTTGGTGCAGGAGCTGCCCTGCTTTGACAACTCGATAAAGTTGGATCCTTTGCTAGCGAGTTCCCTTGACCTGTTTCTCCACAATCTGATCATTGGATGCATGTTGTATGCAGTCGAGGTTGATCTCTTTTGGTGTTAGTTGTTCTAATATCTCTAAGGTGTCCAATAATGATGGGAAATAAGGGCAAAGGAAATCCACGTTGAACATTGGATGCAGGCCAAGGAAAGGAGGAATGTTGAGCTCAAAATAATTATCACCCACAATATTGGTGATGGTGTATGACCCATAACGGAGTGGGGGAATATTTTGATGGGGTCCTGTAAGGCGTTCTTTCTACAAGTGCAACCAAACTTTTTCTCCCACCTGAAACTTGTGTGGCACCCAGTGTTGGTCATGGCATTGCTTGTACTTTTCATTGGACTTCTGTAGGATATCCTGACCATGTTGGCGGATGCATTGGATCCGCTCAATGAACCAGGTGGCTTTGTCAGCTTCAATTGGAGCAGGAGATGAGTCGGTCGATGTGGTCGCAAGGGGTAGTGCAACATCTATGGGACCCAATGGTTGGAATCCCAACCCCAACTGAAAGGGGATGTGGTCAATTGAGCTATACAGAGCTCGGTTGTAGCTATGTTGAACATAGGGAATACTCTCATCCCATGTATGAGGGTGCTTGGAATTATACATGAGAAAGATATGCACAATCATTCGATTTACGACCTTGGTTCAGCCGTTTATCTGGGGGTGGAAGGCCGTGGATTTGGTGAGCTTGGTGTCCAGCAATGACCAGAGGCTCGACCAGAATGTGATGAGAAATTGACTGTCCCAATCTGAGACAATGGTTTGTGGGATTCCAAAATGTACCCATACTCGCTCAAAGAAGAGCTTGGCAGTGGCTTCTTCTGTGATGCTTTTCTTGCAGGCAGCCACAATCGCCATCTTAGAAAAGCGATCAACAACCACAAAAACAGAGTCATTTCCCCACTTGGTGGATGCGAGGCCCGAAATGTAGTACATTAAGATGGATTCCCATGGCCTGTCACGAATAGGTAGAGGGGTGTAAAAGCCCTGTCTTTTAGTGGTCGATTTGGCAATAACGCGGGAAATGCAGGACCTGATATACTTGTTGACCTCCTGTTGAAGTTTCATCCAATAGAAAAAATTTTGCAGCATTTCCACTATCTTTTCGACAATGAAGTGTCCTTCCACCTGACTCTAGTGGGATTCCCAGATTAGTCCCACTCACTCGCTTGATGGCATGCATATATGGCCCAGACGACACCACAACCCATCCCAAAGATGGAAATTAGTGACAATTGCATTTGCGACCAACATTTGGTAGTTTGTGGTGAAGTCTGGGTCTATCTCATAGAGTCAGGGCCATCCATAGGTCTCATGGTTGCAAGATTCTAGCACCATGGTGAGTGTCGCGACTGGTGGTCTATTGAGGCAATCAATGACACGGTTGGTGCTTCCTATTTTAGAATTGAGTTTGAAGTGGAATTGTTGCAAGTGTGTGGACCACTTCTGACGGTGGTAATTCTGCAATTTTCCTTGTGTCTTCATGAACTACATTGGATTATGATCAATGTGGATGACCGTTTCCTTCCCAAGAATGTAATTTCTCCATTGGCGGCAAGATTGCACAATGGAGTACATTTATTTGTCGTAAGTAGGTTAATTACAGAAAACATATGATAATATCTCACTATGATAGGCCATAGGGTGGTCGTGTTGAGTGAGAAAAATGCCCATAGCATATTCTGAATCATCTACCTCGATCTCAAAGGTTTTTTGTAGGTCCAATAGTGAGAGTATTGGGGCTGAGCACAAGTGATGCTTCAAATCATCGAATGCTTGTTGTTGGGACCGACCTCACATAAATTTCTCCTTACCACCACTCTTGGTTACTTGGCTGAGGGCCCATGTAATATGGGAGAATCCCAACACGAACCTGCGGTATAAATTGGCAAGGCCCAAGAAGCTCCGATGCTCAGTGAGTATGGTTGGGGTTGGCCAGTCACAGATGACTTGGATATTGGTAGGATCCACATGTACGCCATGCTGATAAATGATGTAGCCTAGGTAATGGACCCTATCCATGCCGAAGGAGAATTTTTCCAAGTTTGTGTATAGCTTTTGTTTCTGCATGGTGTGCAGAACCTATTGAATATGATGCAAGTGTTCTTCCCAAGTATTGTTGTAAATGAGGATGTCATCCAGATACACCACTACAAATTATTATTGAATGGTCGCGGGATATCATCCATCATCCTCATGAAAGTGGTTGGAGCATTTGTCAAACCAAAGGGCATGAACAACCATTCGAAAAGACCTTCCTTTGACTTAAAGGTGGTCTTCCATACATCTTTCTGTTCTATCAGGACTTGGTGGTAGCCAGACTTCAGATCAATCTTACTGAAGTATTTGGCCCCTGTGAGCTAATTAAGGAGGTCATTGATTCGACGAATCGGGTATTGATTTCTAACTATGATTTTATTCATGGCCCGATAATCAATGTAGAGTCGCCATGTTCCATATTTATTCTATACCAGCACGATTGGGCTCCTGCAAGGCAATGAGATGGGAAGGATGTGCCCCTTGTGGAGCAGTTCTTGGATCTGTCGCTTGATCTCCTCATTCTCTAACAGAGAGCGACGATAGACTAGCCCATTGGGAAGCAGTGTGTTGGTGGTCAGATCGATGTGGTGCTTGACCTGATAGTGCAGAGGTACCCCGATAGGTGAGGAGAAGATATCTGAGTATTCTTCCATGACCTCATCCACTTGCTTTTGTTGTGTGGAGAGGTCAGCCGCGAAGACCCTGGATGTGGCTGCGATCTTTCTCTCATTCTAAGAGCGAATCATGAAGAAGACAAACTTTCCCATTTGAGAGATGACCTTCCTGCATTTCTTGGCAGAGATCAAGGAAATAGCACTAGGTGGGACTGCCTCGGGTATCTTGTACAATTTCTTGTTCAAAGTAATAATAGCACTGCGAGGCCTAGACTCATATACAACATGATGTTTCCATAAATATCGTTGGCCCAAAAGAACATTACAAACTTTGAGAGGGGAAACATCACACAATACCTTGTCTTTGAAGGGCTTGATGTTGTATTATAGGTGGCATTGTTGGTTGATGCAGATGTCACTTCCTTGGCGGAGCCATCTGATGGTGTAGGGATGCGGGTGCGACGTTGTCGAAAATTTCGTCGCTTGACAACCTCTGCTGAGATGAGGTTCTTCTGGATACCACTATCAATGATGAAGTGTAGTGGGGTACCCTTCACCCACATCTGTGAATGAAAAAGGCACTCAACTTCCTATGGATCGTTTGGTTCACCGGGTTGGAGCTTGGTGGTAGCAACAGTAGCACTGGGTTTTGCGTCAATGATCTGTCTCCCCCTTTTTGGTTCTGACTTAGAGTTGGAACCCGCATCTGATTCATAGGCTTTCACCTCAGCCACCAGTGACTACTTTGAGTGACAATCAACAGTGTTATGCCAGGGAATCTTATGGAAGTCGCACCATTTCCCGATATCTTTCTTTGTATTTTCGATGTCCTTCTTTGCTTGTGGCCTGGACTAGTTGTCCTGAGGTTGTCCATCTTTTCTCTATCCTTTGTTCTGTGGGTTGGGGCTGCCCTTTCCTGGCTTTTGTTGTGGGGGGTTCCCAAGCCCAAATTGTCACGTCTTTTGTTTGAGCTTCTGCTCGATTTTAACGACATATCGGTAGGCCGCGCCCAAGGATGAGATGTCCAGAAACTTCATTTCTATGCAGACCGTCGCGATACTTGAGCACCTAATGTCGCTCAAAATATTTGATACCCATATTAGTGCGCAAGGTATCGAATATATTTGTGAACTCGAGCACTTCTTGGTCTCTTTCATGCCACAATGTGGTCCATTTTGTGTACATGTCGTCATAACTTCCAACAGGGTAGTATTGTTCCTTACTAGCATCCCTGAAGGACTCTTAGGTGACCGCGACTATAAATAATGAGGGTTCTTTTGTTTCCTTTTGCTCACAGAAATTTTCCCACAAATCTTTGACATGGGGAATGACTTTGAGGAGCGCAAAAGTAATCATTTCTCTATTCGAGAAGTTATGGACAAAGAAATAGCCTTCTAGCAGATTCAACCATTTGTCTACAAAATCTGTGTCTATTTTACCTTCAAATATAGGAATATCAAAGTTGATTTGTACCTTGAAGGGGTGGGTGCCTCCATTTGAGGAAGATGTGTTGCTTGTTGGTAGTCGTCGAAGGATTTGCACAAAACTATCCATCATCTCATTCCTTTGTTGCATGAGGGCTTCCTCGAGCAACATTTTAAAGGGATATCATGTCCTATCGTCTTTCTTTTCTCCCACCATGAGAGGTCGTTTGGGTGTGCGATAGATTTTTTCCTCAAGAAAAACAAGCTTGAGACCCAATTCTTTGTACTCTGACCTCGTTGGGGACATGCATTAAGAACAACAAGGAGCAGACCGCTCTAATACCACTGATCCAGATTTTATGAGCAGGAAAAAATGAATACAGATTATTATCAAAAGATTCTTAACATAAAATAATAGATATACAGTAAAGTTTGTTTCTATTCAATAAGGAAATAAGCCGGAACTGCAAAATGCAGCGAAAAACAAGCTTGTTAGAATGGTGGCGTCTTATCTCTGAGAAGAGATGTGACAGTTGCGCTCATTTGCAAGAAGATGATTACAATGAGGCTCTGAAGGCCTCTTTACAATAAAAAGGTGTAAAAAGTCCTAGACATCCAAAAACCTAACCCTAGAAGATGAAGCACCAAAAGTCATGTGGGACCCATTTGGGTAAGTTAGTACATCAACTTCCCAGGGTCGTAACTTTTGCATACAATATCTGTTTTAGGCGCATGATATTATGTTGGAAATTTATATCTGAGTAATACACATTTTACCATCAGACTTTGACTCCATCTACAATTTGACTGTGGCGAGCCCTAAAAACATTGTTTAGGACCTCAAAACAACGCCGGAAGTGAGGGACCCGAAAACTAGGAAAAAACTTCCAAACTGGAAAACTGCCAAAATGAGCCACTTGGATAGGTGGGAGGCCACCGACATCCATCTGGATCAGTAATATTGGGTTAATCTATGGGGATTGAGATGGAAATTGATAATATATGATAGGTGCCCCTATAGGTCAAGGTCAAATCTAGAGATGAAGCTTGGGAAAGAGTTTTGTGAGAGGGTAATTGGTTGCCAAAAATGAAGTACCTACAAAACAATGTTAGCCCTGCCTAGAACAAGAAAATATATGCTAATAGAAGCTTCAAATCAACGGGGATACAACAAGCAATATTTATGTCCCAATTTGAAACATTATGTAAATATACATACCAACAATGAATGATAATAATAGTTGCAAATTTAACCATCCAAAATCAAGTACAAGATGTTGGAAACAAAGCTAGCAATGACTAGTTAAACTTCCAATGAATAAAGAAATATTTTGATGGTGGTTAGGGGAATGTTATGTAGTGTTATCAGTAAGTTATGTAACGACCTAATGGTTGTATCAATCAATTAATACAACAAAATATTCTAGCCACCAAAATTGACAAGCAATCCACCCAAAAGATAACCAACAACTAGTAGATTAATAATGGCATCTTGCAAGTAGATTTTAGCGGTAGAATAATGAGTAAACAATAAGTTTTAGATGTGTTTTCTGCAGCCCTATTGGATTTAGCATAAATTTATAAAAACAAAGAGAATTACTTGGCCAATCAAGACGCCCATAGGGCATAAGAAAGCATATAGCATGTAGAAATAGATCCAACTTGAACAATTGCAATATCTAAAAAGTTCATGTATATCAATACATGAATATACAATCTCCAATGCAAGTAGATTAGTTCCTTATCAATTGGTTTAATGGACTCTCTTGTGTATGATCTAGGGATTGTTACTTCTCTAGGAGTGTAAGCCTTTTTACTCCCTATAGAAAAAACCCTAGCGAGGTAAAAATCTACAAGGCTTTAAGCCCTTTTACTCCTTGTAGAAACCATTGTAGAATACCTCTTTCAATGACAAATTAATATAGATCTTGGTGGAGGGTGTATGCCCTTATAATCCTCCAAATATTTAGACAAATAACCTTGAAACAAGAAGAAACAACATAATATGCAGAAATTTCCTTACCAATTTCAAGAGATAACACGAAAAATCCTTCTTTACCAAGAATATTCCATCACATTTGCAAAGAGAGAAGCATCAAGAGATAGAACCTTAGCCTTCCTTCCAGTAGACAAGTAAATAGAATCCACAAATAATAAAGAGATAGAAAGAGCTATTTCAGCCAAGAAAGTATGTAATTCTCAAGAACATGATGATAAAATGACATTGAGGTGACCTGTATTTATATGAGGTCACCTAAAACCAATTTGTCCACTTTTTAAAATGTCAACAACAAATTAGAGAGATAAACCTCCTCTATTTTTTAAAATGTCAACAACAAATTAGAGAGGTAAACCTCCTCTATTTTCCCTTTACAACTTAAAATTACAAAATACATAAAGTAATTCCCCTTTTAGGGGTGACGTCATGCCCTAAAGGGTGACATTAGGCCTCCAAGAGAGACGTTGATCCCTTTGATGAAGATCATTGGGCCTCGAAGGCCACGTGCCTTGCCAATAAGTGCTCTAGTGCATGCCATGTGTCTCTCTCTCTCTCTCCATCAAACCATGTCACATCACCATCAACTATGAGAACTCCATAAAAAACCCTAGCCTCCATGTGACATCTAGGGCATAGAAAGTGATGTTTTATGCACTCTAAGTTAATGTTCAGCTCATTAATTCACACCCGTTGGATCGTGCTGGTGTACCTTGGGAGTCATTGACATTAATGGTGATTTCCCTGGCACTTGTTAACGGTATACACTAATGACCGGTAATCAAGTGGTTTCTACCATGTTCGACTTCAACACATGTATTCGCATGGTTAGATTTGTACTATAGACTGGTGGAGATGAAGACCCTGGATCTTTTCTGACATATTCAGGTTGTGTTGGAGTGTATTCAGATTGTATTGTTGCATAGATCCACAATGTTTGTCTCGTGGCTATGTTCAAATTTGAGTCTTTAATACATAGATCCACAATGTATTTTTAGTGGCTATGTTCACATTTGAGTCTTATTGGCATGGATCCACAGTGTATGTTTGGTGGCCATGACCTGTCTTACTTGACATGGATCTTTGCATGTCGGAATTTATGCTTTGAGTCGTTTGTATTATGAGTATGAGAATGCCTACCTCAGTGATGATATATTATTGTACTATATTTCCTTGTTTGTTGGAAGGTTTCCAACCGATTGTTCCTTGTTCCCTATACACACTCGACAAAGTATTTCAGCTATCACTCTGTTCTAACTTCATACTTTGGGGGGATCTCTATTACACATTATTTTCATCATCCCTATGACCGTTAATGATGTAAACCTATCTGTTGTATTCAAAGGGATCAGTGGCCTGAGTTCTCGAGGAAAGAAGGGAGAAGAACTTTGCCTGAGAGATGAAATCATATTTTCCTTTGTAAAATCCCTAGTAAGGAGGATCATCGCACCCTATCCAGTTCTAGGGGTGCGACGATCCCGGATCGTCCCATGCTGTACTAAACATGGCCTGCGACATCGTCACACTCTGCTCAGTTCTAGGGGTGCAACGATTTTCATACGGGGGAAAAATGAACATCTTCTTAATGCTTCTAGAAGGAGAAGCTTCTATGGTGAGGTGGCCTCTGATAGGTTTGGATCTTACTCACTTTTTTCTGATTTAGTGGGATCATCCTAACCTCCTCACCTTATCCTCTTCAGCTTATAAAAGGAGAGGAGATCTCAAGGAGAAATTTAGATTGGAAATTTGTCTTGAGATTGTTAGCTTGGTTAGAGTGGTTTTGAGCTTTGCTTTTTCAAGATAGATTGTGAGTGATTTTCAGATCCATAGTCTCAAAACTCTTGGAGCAGAAGTGTGTTGGAAGCAAGGAACTATTGGAAGGGACCTTACAACATCAAGGCATCTTGTTGTATCTTTCTTTCGCATTCTTTAATACATATATACTTTTCTTTCCTATATGAATGTTATTTGTCCATATTGTATGATTCCTTTATCACGTACATAGTTTCATATCAAATAGACTCTGTTATTATTTTCTTTGTTGGCTTTTGTTTCTTTGCAAATATTTATCCATAAGCCTCACGACGGAGTAGGGATCACATTGGAGAGGTCAAGTCTACAACATTAAAAAGGTATATTTTGGATCCTCTTCTTATTTGATAACTGAAATCTAAGGAAAGTTTAGTACATTGTCTTGTTTTGTTCTAGTTTCGGGGTGAAACTATGGAGATCAGTTTGTGTCCGCACTTACCGATTTGTTTGATAACAATGCCTCCAAAGCCCAATGTTGGGGTGAACGAGGATAGCATGTGATCATATCATGGTGTCCAACTGCCTCCAAAGAAAACATTCATCCTCCCAAGTGTCCAATGAGAGGGGTTGCATCATCCAACTTATGGGCTTCAAGCCCCAATGGAGGTGCAAGCAACCTTGTGCCTCCACGAACAAGTTTTCACCTGGAAAGGTCATGCAAAGACAAACGAGTACGCCCTCCAAGGGTCCAAAAGTCACAAGTATCATGCTAAGTAATCCATATTTAATAAAATAACCACCCAAACATGTGCATCAAATCCCCCCTTTTCAAAATAAATAAATGCTCAAATACCTTATGCAACTTCCCAATTTTCAATGCTCAAAGACCTTTGTAGAGAGCGTGTTGTATCCTTGTTTTCAATGCAACCCCTTTCCAAGACCTTTTATTTTCCATTAATTGATTGAGGTTTGAACATTGAGTACTATATGCAAGGGAAAGTAAAGAGTATCGCAATGCCACTTGAGGTTAGAACACATTGAGATTCATGTGCAAGAAAAGTAAAACAAATTGCAATGCATTCCCTCAACAAGCGAGACAATTATGTGTTTTATTTTACAGGTCCTTGCATTTTTTATGGAGAAGCATTTCATTTCTCTTAGGACTATTACGGTGAGCATCTGGAGGGTAATTCATTGGATTTTAACTTTTTCTACCTAAAAGTCGTCGAGCCTTCAACCCCTTCTTCCCATGAAATGAGTTAGAAGCCCTTCTTGGGTCAATATACCTGAAAACCCAAATGACGAGGACATGAAAGGGAAGAATTATGGAAAGTGTTAAGTATGTGTAGGAATGGTATGATGACCCTTAAAGGAGACCTCCTAGTAGCAACCCTTTTCCCGAGAGTGACCCACTTACTAGGACAACATGTCAACCACCAAGGTGAAATGAGGAAAAATGCATAATTTCCAAGAAAACGTTTTCAAAATCAATAAAGGACCCTTTGCAACATGTTCAAATACTACAATTATTAAAATGATACTTACCACAATACTAGACTTGTTACCTAATGAAGCAAGACATGCTATCCTCTTTGGGTCAAGTAAGGTGTGGTATATGTTGTTGCCATCGATTAGATGATAATGTGTGGTGAGTGAAGGGCTCCACTTACTGATATGCCTCTCTATACTCCATATCTACAACCCGCGATCCTCGAGACATCATTTCCTTAGTTATTTCTAGGAACGGGGGGATAACAAGGTCAATGCTTCTGTCGTTGGAAGGAATGACAAGGACTATTAGTGCTTAGCATATAATAGATTTCATAGTTCACATTTGCCTCATGTTATCATTTCATATGCATATAGGAGATTGTTATTTATTGTCGACGCCTTCTTGGTTTCCTATTTTCGTGGAAGTTGAGATCCTATCTCCAACTAGATCTATTATTGTATTGGTTGTTATTTCTTGGGATCTTGCATCCTAGTTTGTTGAGGTGGTTTTATTGATGTAAATCTATAAAAGCTTAAGTTTTGATGAATGAAAATCGGTCAGATATTTTTATTCACACAAACTTGTGTAGAAATTTGCTCATGAGTGGGATTTCCCACATCAATATCACATCTTCTAATCCTCAGTCAAGGAAACAATCTATTAAGAAAGTGAACCTCCACAAATTCATAACTCTATGGTGTGCTTCAATGCTCACCCCTCCTACCCTACCACAATGTTCTCCACAGGCTCCAAACTTTTGCAAGGAGCTTCCACTCCAAGCATCGAGTCCATAAGCCACTCTTTATCTTGCTTCAACTCCTACTGCAAACACTTCAACAATGAAGAAAATGACATTGTATATTTTTCCAAAACTACACATTCACAGATCCCTCTGCACATGGGGCTACAAGTTATAAACTATACACCTATTTTTCAACATATTGTGGTAACCACAACTCTTCAGTGGGACGAACATTTATTCATCTTTCCAAACACTAATGGTTGCACCAGGTCACATTTCAGCAAAGGTATGCCTCCTATTATTCCATCAAAATATTCCATCCAACGAATAGCTCCTACACACAATGTTTTCCTTCATCGGAAAGGAGGTCCCATCAAAAAAATTCAAGGATAGATTCCTCTCAACATGGAGGAATTGATGAGGCTTAGTCTCAAATTCCTTGGTGGACTTATGTTACATAATATTCCCCCTGCAGACAAGTGAAACTTCCCTTGGATTTCTAGACCCCTATACCAAGATAGAAAGAGTACAAGTGGACACTAAGATCCCTTTAAACTCATCTACAACAATCAAATTGAAAAAGAGAGAAAGGATATGACGTACCTTTTTCAATGTTTGTCCTCACTTCTTCCAATCCCTGGAGCTTGATCCTAAAAATCCCTGGCGCAAACTGAGATATGCAATAGACAACAAAGAGAAACAACTATCTCCTACTCTACTTGATTAGATAAGACAAGTCTATTTCCAAAGATTAGAACAATAATAGACAAGTGCATGTAACTAGACATAGACTTGAAGGAAATAGGCCAAGTATATATTGAATGAGAACCAATAAGAAGATACTTATAGACCACGATTGATGTTGCAACAGCCTCTCCAAGATATCCTCTTCCAACCCTTTCACGAATGAATCAAGATCAAAATTATGATGCTTTATTGATTTCTTCCCCCACTAGATCAAAGGTTTGATATGCTCATATCTAGATTCTTCCTTCTCCTTGGAAAAACCTTCAATATATAAGCTTGAGAGGAACAACCACCATGAAAAAATGAAGGATATGTTTGAGGATATGGCTCCTTAAGTTGGTATTAGATCCTAAGATGAAGCCATAGCCTAGGGGTCGAACAAAACCAATCTAATCCAAGGAGAATAGGTCCTTAGAAAGAGGTGGATGATCCCAAATTCCTCTCTAACAAGACTGGAACTCCCCCATAGTGAGAGACATAGTTCCATGGAACTCCCTTAACAATATAGGGGGAGCATTGGTGCTCCCTAAACATGGATAGGGTGGCACCACCCTTCTAAATTTATCAAAATTGGTTGAATTTTCCAAGAAAAAGATGTGTTTCTTTTGTCAAATGATGGGGATTCTTATTCCAACATGACTTAGGGATTGTGAAAACTGTTATTACGGTGTCAAGGGGTTTTGACACTCAACAAAGTGAATGCGAAACTTGGTAAGGTGCATATGACACTTACGACAATGCATGCGACACTTAACAAGGTTCATACATCGCATTGCGACACTTAGGGTGAGATGCCTAGGTGTGAAATTTTGGTGTGTAACAGATTTCCCCCTAAAGTGTGAGGTCGGAAGAGAAACTAATCGCCGAAAAAATTTACAAATTATTCAATGCAAGGGTGTTGGAGTAGGATATTCTGGTAGAAGCTGCAAACAATCATCAGTCAGGATACAAATATGTTCCATTTCTAAGGCATGCATACCTATGCTTGGAATACGAGATGACTCAAATCATAGCCCTTGACCAATACATTGTGTATCCATGAGAATATTGACCAAGGATATGGTCACCAAAGATATAATGTGGATCCATACCTCCATGACAAGAATTGACCGCAGCCACGAAAAATACACAGTGGAGCTACGAGATGACAAAACATAGCCACTGATCAATACAATGTGGATCTATGTGACAATATATATATCAGTAAGATTTCCAACATGGTGATGTACTAAAATAATTTACATTCTCAAATGATCTTCATCGCAACCTGGGAAAAACACATAATAGAGTGAGCGCCCAACCTAGGGTTTTCATCCCGATCCCGATGCGGTACGAATCTAGCCACGTGAATAGATGATTTGATGTCAAACATGGTAGAAACCATTTGATTACTAGTCATTGAGGTATACCATTAAAATTTGTGAGGGAAATCACCAATGATATCAATGATTCCCAAGGTACCCTTAGTACATTCCAAAGAATGTGAATAAATGAACGGAGGTCGAACATTCGTGAAATCATTCGATCATAGGTCAATGATGTAAACCCACTGTCAGAAGCGAGGAGGCTTTCCATTGAGGCATGCAGGTCCCAAGGGACTAATTGGTTTCTAAGTCTAATTCTTGGATAATGTGTTGAAGTCAATAGGAAAATACTCATTGAAGGAGGGCCTTGATGTATCCCCCATCATTGACACAAAATTGACACATGAAAGTGATGTGAGATGGTGAATAGAATGACTATGGATTGACATAGAACATGGAAACTAGTAACATTGTAGATGGATGGTTTGAAGTGAAACTTCCCTTGAACATTATGAGGTATGACAGGTGACTTGGCAACATTTGACTCGACGAGTACCAGTAGCATAATGTGACGACAATAAGAGCACTCTTTGAATGGAATGAAAAATTATAGAAACACATGGAATTGGTATGACTCAGAGACAAGTAGATTACCCAACTATAATACAAGACGCAAACATGTGCCATGTTCAAGGGCGACAATAGTTGCCATAAAGGATTCCAAAAAACTTGACCCACTTCCTTCAATTTCCCCCCCATCTAGATAGATGAGTACCTCTTTATTTTTTAATGAGATTGAACAGGGTAACAAAGGATCGGTATAGATCATACTTCATTTGAGTCCCCTGACATATGTTTAACGAACCTGAGGAAGGAGGGGTTCAGTCTCATATGGGTTTTGGAGATTGAACTCACATAGTTCCTTCAATGCATAATTTTACGAGCCCAAAGAAGGTAAACTCAATGGTTTTTCATGTTTAGAGAGTCTAAAAAGAACTTAAATATGACTCCATGGATAATTTTTTCATAAGTTTAGTCTCGCAAGCCTGAAAAAAGTGTAGAACAAAGACTAATCTCATTCTAGGAAAACTTCTAGGTTGCGAGGGGAATGAACCCCAATCAAGGATCACTCCTAGTAGTGTGTTTCTATGGAGGTAATTTGCCCCCATATTGCGTGATAGAAGATAGTGTCTTCACTCTAGCATGTGTCTAGAGGCTGGAGACCTTCCCCCCAAGCGTCGTTTCCTTCGATGACTCTTCTTCTTTCCTTGTTTAGGTGTCTAGTTACTAATAGGAATATTTTCACTAGGCGGAGGAAAAGAAGGTTCAAGTATTCGATCCAGAGTGAGACTTGATTCAAATAGAGGGGGGTCTGTTTCATTTTTTAAAGATATTGAAAGACACAATGACCTATGCTCATAAGCATTTGTTTCATTTTTTAACAAGCTTGACACAAGAAAATAACTATGCACGTACCTAGTTTCATTTTTTAACAAGCTTGAAATCAAACAATAAAATATGCTCAAACTTGGTTTCATCTTTTAACGAGCTTGAAATCAAGAAATAAACTATGCTCAAACCTGGTTTCATTTTTTAATGAGCTTGAAATCAACAAATAAACTATGCTCAAACCTCTTCTTGATCATGGCTTCCAAGAGAAAAATGCTTTGGAAGGAATACACATCAAGGGACAAACCTCAATCATGGCTTCCAAGAGATCTTTGGTATATGGAAGAACCACACTCTGGAAGGAATATATGTCGAGGGACATGATAGGGGTAGGGATATCAGGCCCTAATATCCCTATCGAAGAGATCGCCATGACAACTACCAGATCTAAATCAGAAGAAGGGAGAGATTCCTTCTCATTCGGATTTGAATGCATGGGATAGGTTGCCACATAATTGAATTGTGGCGGGGCGGATGTCACTGGCATGTAAGGACCATTCATGGAATTTGTATGGGTGGAAATCATATGAGGGATAATGAATGAAAGTTAGTCTATGGTCACTATGTTTCCATTGCGAGGGAAACACATCATTCGAAAGACTGTGGACACAAGAGCCTTCATAGGATAAACATAGTCTCTCCCGAGGATAAAATTGAAATCCAAGGGGTTATGGACTACCATCACATCAATATGGACAATTTTCCCTCCTAAAGTAACATGAAATCAAGGAAGGATCCCTAAAGGTTGACTAGCCCTTCAATTAAAAGCGAACAAATTCTAAGTCACTGGTGCAAGCTAAGGAGAACCTAAAGCTTTCCAAGAAATCGAGGACAAGATACTAACTGATGCACCTTCATCGACAATAGTATGAGGAATGTCCCTACCACAAACTTGAACAATGATTTGGAATTTATATAGGAAGGGAGACAAGATTCCAACAGTGCACCCCAGTTGAAAATAACGACCTCATTACTCAGAGGGGGTTTCGTTGGGATGGGTGAAGTGACCCCTTGTCCAAAAAAGTCTGTAGAAACAATAAATACCCAAGCAACATCCTCACTCTTCAAATGAGGAGTGGGATCGACCAAGGGGGGTATTGGATCGACCAATTTGACTTCACTCTCCAAGGGGAGAGTAGGCTCGATCGAAGGTGAAATCGAATCGATCACTTGATCGACCGTCTCAATTGATGATGGAACCAGATGGATTACTTGATCAAATGGATTGACCAGTTCATCAACCAATGGCGGGTTGGGAGATGGAATTTTTTGTTGGACATCAACAATTTTTTCAAACAAATGTGAAGCCTCATCCATAGGAGGGTAGAGGTAACTACCGTGCATCTCCTTACATAACAAGAAATGAAATTTGACTTTACCCTTCTTACTTCCAACCTAATTATCACTAGTTGATGGTTTGTCACCAGCATGACTTGTAGCGTCCGACGACGCAGGTTCAGAAACCTAAGACCACACTTCTACAACCTTCAGAATACCAAGGCAATCCTTAAGAAGGTGGTCACCCTTACAAATGTTGCAAGGAAATTTCGGTTTGTGATGTGCCTTTGTAGACTTGTCGACATTATCAACACTCCCAACATGATAAACAATAGTTGGTTGATCACTTCCAACATGTCCTACAGTGGTTGGAATGTTTCCTCCTAGCTTATTTTTCTTCTTCTTAATCTCCCTTTTCTTCTTCTTCTTATCTACCTGGTTACTAGCTGCAGAGCTTTCATTAGGCAAAGAGGAAGAATGGGAAGAATACCCTATGGGTGAAGAAGGTAGAGGATATACATGAGGTTGATGGTCCTGTGGTGGAGTACTTATGGACGAAGCACTAGGAGCGTTTACGTTCACTGGAGTGGAAAAAAAACAAACTGGTAACCCAATAGTGAGTCCAAAAAGAGTCAAAGTAGTGATATAAGGAGGACCAATGTGTCCCATAGAAGGAGAAACAAATGGTATCTCAGGAAAAGGGGTCCCTTTGATGGTATTTTCAAGAACTGACGTCATAGAAACGGACTCAACCCTTTCAATCCTAATGGATATCTAGGTAAAACAAACAACACACACTAAAAAATTTAGGAAGCAAACCAAACAAATGAACATTTTCATAGTGAACACGCTAGTTGGTGATGAAATCCAATGTTTCAGGATCAATATGAAAAAGGGGTTGAGATAGAGAGGTTGGATCAGTTACATTGGCGACCTGCTTAACGGACTTATGCCTTTGTGAAATTCCCCTCCCAGTCTATTTGTGGGTTACCCTCCAAGGAGCCCGAGTGAGTTTGACCAACTTCTGACCCAGGTACAACAAAGACTCACCTTCATCATCACCTTGTGTATGAACCCTAAAGATAAAGGCCACAAAGGTTACCATCTTGCAGTCAGCCTCCGGGTGGGTACAATCGACAATTGAGATCGAACGTATGGGCAACATATCAAGTCCAAAATTCTTCTGAGGATTGAAGACAAGAGGACTGGTGAACTCCAGAGGACCTCGAACAGATTTGAGATTCACTAAGCTCTGAGACCAAATGAAAACAATTGATTCTTAGGAAGAACCCTCAGTATACGATCGTTCCACTACGTTTGGTTAAGCCTCAAAGGGGTAATATTCATTTTTCTCCCGCACGCGACCTCATGTTTAACCCGTGTGTGAGAGGGGGTCCCAACTATGCTTATATGAAAATTGGATTTTCTCTCTCTATCGCAAAATTCTATGTTTGTTTATGGCTTTGGAAAGTTTTTCTCAAAACCTATTCCAAAGCCCTACACTTAAGCTAATGTAGGTTTGCAAATCCCTAGAAAGAAAAATTTCTAGATAGATGTTAATTAGTGATTTGATTTTTAGGTTATTGTTTACTCAAGGGTATGGAAATGAAATTGATGATATTTGTGACTTCGACTCCAAAAGAGTGCAACAAAATGAGATGCGAAGATTTATGTTCGATGAACTCTATCTATGGAAAGGAGAAGAGTCGTTTTCCATTCCCAAATGCATAAACCCAATGAAGTTTACCAAATGAAAACTATGAACGTGTAGCACCCAAAACTTTGAATGCAATAAATTTATGTCCGTTTGATTATAAATGCAATGAACCTAAATCAAATGCAAGTTCTTTCTAATTCCTTACTTTCAATGCAAGAATTCAATGGAGATACAAACAAATATGAAGTTAAAATATCGAACAAGAAATGCACTAAAAAATGATGAGAATTGAGAGAAACTAAGTGTGAAATAACTCACTCAATCGAGAAAGAAAAAAGTCAACAAGAAAGCACAAAGAACGCAAACAATGAAAAAGAGAAAGAGGAAATCACTCAACAATCCTTAAAGATGAGTAGCAAGAAAAAAGTATTCAAGCTAGGTTGTGGTAAGAAAAATAATCTCAATCATTCAAAAGAGCGAGATGTTCTAAAGAAGATTGAACATAAACTCAAGACTAATCAAACCTTTGTAGACTCTTCCAATCAATCAGATAATCGAAAAGATCATGAGACAAAGACCAAACTAGTGAAAAGCAAGGTGAACCAATCTCACAATGTAGAATAGGTTTGAAATATCAACAAAGATAAAAATGATTGATAAGTATCAAATCCTCAATCCAAACAAATTCAAGACAAACAGGAGTCACGGGGCAAAAAACCTCTCAAAAGAAGACTGAGAAAAAGCAGGTAGAAAGAGGTAAAAAATCCTGAAAAGGGAGATTAGTGCCCCTGTTCACAAGGAGAGGGAGAATCAATAAAGAGAATGGTGCTCCCTAAGAGGATTTGGAGGAGCTCCAGTTAGATAATGGCACCCTTGTATGCACTGTAGGGGAGTGCCAATCAGGCTACTGGCGCCCTGGTGTGAACTGCAGGGAAGTGCTAGTTTCTGGAAAAGTTCAAAAAATTGATTCTAACAAGCTCAGAATCAACAGAGACTCAGTCAATGGCTCTATAAACTCTTCAATGAGGAATATGGAAGGAGAAATAGATCAGAATCAAGCTCCAAACAAGATCTAATGATAGGCAAAAGCTTTAGACAATCAAAGGAAAGACTAGTCAAAGTTGTTCCCTAGTGGAGTCACCATTTTTCTGTTACATAATATTCCCTCTGCAGACAGGTGAAAATTCTCTTGGATTGCTATACCCCTATATCAAGATAGAAATATTACAAGTGGAAACTAACATCCCTTTAAACTCATCTACAACAATCAAATTGAGAAAGAGAGAAAGGATATGACGTATCTTTTTCTATGTTTGTCCTCGGTGCTTCTAATCCCTGGAGCTTGATCCTCAAACTCCCTAGCACAAACTGAGATATGCAATAGCCAACAAAGAGAAACAACTATCTCCTACTCTACTTGATTAGATAAGACAATTCTATCTACAAATATTAGAACAATAGTAGACAAGCACATGTAACTAGACATAGACTTGAAGGAAATAGGCCAAGTATATATTGAATGAGAACCAATAAGAAGATACTTGCAGACCATGATTGACGCTGCAAAAACATTTCCAAGCTCTCCTCATCCAACCCTTACACGAATGAATCAATATCAAGATCAGAGGTTTGATATGCTCAGATATATATTCTTCCTTCTCCTTGGAAAAACCTTCAATATATAGGAATGAGAGGAACAACCACCGTGATAAAATGAAGGATATGGTTGAGGATATGGCTCCTTAAGTTGGGATTAGATCCTAAGATGAAACCATAGTGTAGGGATCGAACAAAACCAACTTAATCCTAACAGATCAAGTCCTTAGAAAGAGGTGGAGGATCCCAAATTCCTCTCTAACAAGGTTGGCGCTCCCCCATAGTGAGAAAAGAGTTCCATGGTGCTCCCTTAATAAGGCAGGGGGAGCACCGATGCTCCTTAAACATGGATAGGGGGAACTACCCTTCTAAATTTCTCAAAATTGGTCGAATTTTCCAAGAAAAAGATGTGTTTATGTTGTCAAATGATGGGGCTTCTTCTTCCAACATGACTTAGGGATTGTGACAATTTTTATTATGGTGTCAAGGGGTTGTGACACTCAACAAAGTGAATGCGACACTTGGTAAGGTGCATATGACACTTGTGACAGTGCATGCGACACTTAACAAGGTGCATACGTCGCATTGCTACACTTGCAACACTTAGGGTGAGATACCTACATGTGCAATTTGGTGTGTAACAACTTAGTTGGTGATGCAAGAGAATTCATGTATCTTCCTTATTCAATCAAATATCATCTAGTCGAAGAACATCTAGAATTATTGTTTCATATCTGTAAAATCACCTTCCAGTTGTATAACTCCACAACCATTCAATAATGGAGAGCACAATTCTAAAATGCAAGCATCATGGACATTAAGGGAATACCAAACGATTGAGAATTATAGCTTGGACATAAATTAGTTCGAGAGATTTTCAAAAAAGTAAGTTTTGAAAATTAATTCTATTTTGAAAAAGTAATTCTATTTTGTAATTCACTTTAGTTAAAAAGTGAAACTCTTATTTTTAAGAGTTGAGTCTAAAAAGTGTATTTCATGCATGCATGAATTAAACTATGCGTAATCCCAAAAATATTTTAGGGTTTTGGTATAAGCTAAAACTATAAAGACATGTCAAGATAAAGAGTTCAAATACACTTGAACGCTTGAGCATTTGAGCAGGTTGAGCGACAAAGAGGGAGAGAGAGTAGACAACCAGGAAAGAGATTTTTTCAACAATACATAGTCTCATGCAACATATATGTATAGTGGTACAAAAGTTCGTACATTCGGATGGATATGTGTATTCCTACGAACGAAACCATACCATCATCCATATAGTCTGTATGGACATGCAATACTCTCCCAACATATTGTTTCGCTCAATTTGAGGTGTTTTTTTGGTATATGTACAATGTTGTTTTTTGGGCAGCTTATGGAGGTTTCCTTCTAAGTTTTTCGAAGGAATGAAAAGAAGTTATTGAAGGAGTAATTACATGTGTTATGTGAAATTAATTATTATGCTTCCGCTATTTGATTTCCAACTATTGTGTGATTAATGCTATGGTCTGAAATTTATTTGATTTCCAACTATTGTGTGATTAATGCTATGGTCTGAAATTTATTTTTGTATTAATTAAATTTAACAATCTACTTGTTTGATTGAAATAATAATGACATTAGTCACTTAGTTCTTGGAAATGTTCACATGGTATCAGAGCTTATTTCTTTGATTGAGATTCTCTAGGAATTACAATGGTAAAGAAACTATAGGGAAGAAGGACCAGCAGTGAGAGGATTTCAAAGTTTCATTTTTATATTTGAGAGTTTGTGCAATGGATCTCAGAGATGGCATCAGCTAGCCTCGGGTTCGAGGATAGATTCAATGGTGCCTAGAATTTCTTATTATGGAAGGTGATGGTTACACTCTTACTAGAAGAGAATGATCTCTAGGATATTATCAAGAATGTTGGTACTTCGCCTACATATCCATAGGAGTTGGGAGCTCACAACAAGAGGGTAGTGAAGGCCAAGTGAATGATCTTGGATTCCATAAAGGATCATATGATCCCTCTTGTATCCGAGAAGAAGATGACGAAGGAGATGTTTGATGCCCTAGTTAGTCTCTACCAAAGTCAAAACTTAAACAGGAAGATGATATTGTAGAACAAAGTCAGATCCATAGTGATGACTAGGTAAGACAAAATCATCGATTACCTTATGAAAATCACATAGATTCATGATCAACTTGCAATAGTTGGGGAAAAGGTTGTATATGTAGAGCTAGTGAACATGGCACTGAATGGTTTCCTAGCTTTGTGAGAACCATTTGTCAAAGGTATTTGCCAAGGATTCAATATAAAGAGTTGGTACTATTCCCTTCAAACTCTATTTAGGTGATTCTTTAGATCTTGACAATGTCTTGTTTATTCAAGGGATTTGCAGTTGAGTTCAAGAACCAACAAGCCCTCATCAAACCAAAGGAATCTAGCCCAAATATAGCTCAAGTAATAGGGGTTAGGAGAAGGAAAGTGTTACAAGTTGCAGGGTGAACTTGTTTGAGCCTTGTGCATGATAATGACAACTTGTGCAAGTTGTGGCACAAGAGGATGGGGAACCTACATCACAAGGAATTGCCTATATTGAAGGATATAGTGATAGATCTTCCATAGTTCAGAGTTGAACAACATGGTGTATATAGAGGGTACATGTTTTGCAAGCATAGATCTAACGAGATTCTAGACCTAGTGACAAAGGACAAGGAGTTATAAACTTTGAAGGTTGAGTTAGGATCACAAGTGATTTCCAAAGTAGTACAACAACCTTCAAGTAGAGAAGGGGAGACAATATCCCCTTGCACCTTTTTCAGGAGACCTCAATGATTTAGTCAGACATTGAGGGATGCTTAGGAGCATGTTGACACTCCTACGAGCACATTCGGAGAGAGAAGACCTCCAAAGAAGTTTCCAGACTATATGGAATTTATGTGAAGCATTATAGATTCCAAGCCTTTCACTTTTCAAGAGGCAAAAGACCAATAGATATGGTGAGATGCCATGGTGGAGTACACCTTCATCATGAAGAAAGATGTTTGGGACATAGTGCAAAAATAGGAGGGGAAGTTAGTTGTAAGTTCCAAATGGATTTACAAGATCAAGCATGCTCCAAATGGTAGCATTGAGAAGTTCAAAGCAAGGTTTATGGAGAGAGGGTTCTCCCAAAGAGAGGGCATGGACTACGAGGAGACTTTTGCTCTAGTCGCCAGGCACAAAGAACAACCTCGAGGATTTGAAGTGAGTGTAAAACAGTCCCATGTTTTTTTTGCAATGAACACCTTCATAGTGGAGCCAAGGCAGGAGCATTGGGTAGCGACAAAACATGTGTTTAGGTATTTGAGGGGAAAACTTGTTTGATTGAGATCATAAGGACTTTAGTCACCTAGTGCTTGGAAACTTTTACAAAAACATGTAGTCCCTCTAAGCGACTAAGCTTGTAATATATCCCTACATATTTGAGCAAATAGAAAAGGCATTCATGGAAGGTGGCAAACTTTTGTTGCACCAATAACAAAATATGTAACACATATATGCATACCCAACCCTTGGGTACACATTCAAGATGAGGACTTTGGGTACATATCAAGTACGGCCCACATGTACCTAGCACAACAAGTACTTCAGGGTATGCCAAAGCACCAAAAATTTGCATCCCCAACATTTGGGTACGCAGAGGGGTACCTTGTGCCCTTGAGGTATGCAAAGTAACCCCCATTGCGCCCTTTTCAAGATAATAAAAAATGGCCCTAAAACCTAATTGCTAATTCCCCGCCCTTATCTACTTGGTCCAACCAACCCACCTACAATCTTTAAATCCTAAACAAACACAAAAATAAATCACAATGATCATTTACTATTGTTGGGCCATCACTCTTCTATTGTTAGGTAGTGATTAGGTAGTTGAAAATTCATAACAAGAGTGGATTTGCAATATATTTTTCCTATCTCATTGTACACAATTTGAACTATGAACATAAACACACTGAGATGTCTAACACCTTAGCACAATGGAATATAAAACTAGTAATTAGATCATGCATAATACACAGGAATTTAATGCCCAAAATCACTCTTCTTAAAACTAGAACAATGGGCTCACGTACCAAGGAAAATGGCCCTTTTCTTTCACAATATAAAAATGCCAAATACTTACAAAATCACTATAGAAACCCTCGGTTTCTGTGCCCAAACCTGATCAACTTAGTTAACTGTAATAGCCCTATCTCCTGTGACTAGGCTGGCTGCAACAGTCTTGTTCCAGTCCTCCTTTGCTTCCCCAAATCTGCCACTCTAGTTGACCTTGCTGCTGACTATTTAGGCTATTACATCAGTCCTAAATCTGCCCTGAATGTGTCACTAAAGTGCCAGGACCTTGTTGTTGTTCTAGCCCTCTTTTGCTGTCCAAAATCTTCCCTCAAGGGCTGTCCAAAGTCTGCTCCAAGACTGTCCCAAAACTATTGTCAACCCCCTCAAAACTATGGTTGTGACAACCCTTCTGTACTTGATGTACCAACCTCTTTTCCCCTGTTGTGCCAGTTGTTATAGCCTCAAGCACTCCCCATATCACCAACAACAATGCCTAGAATTTTCCAACACTCTTGTTGCTTCCTTGAACTCGCACGTCGAGCCTTCTTCAGGTTGTGGCTGCTTCCTCCTTGCAGATTGTACCTCTAGGATAGTCCTAGCATACTTGTAGCAACCTTTTCTTGTCGTGGCTGCCCTCAAAAGTCACCACACAATCCTGTAGTTGTCTCGAACTTGCAGGCCAATCCTAACACAGGCTGCAGCTAGGATTCTCTAGCAAGTTGAGCCTCTCCTAGGCTGCGCCCTGCTTTCCCTTGGCTGCCAGTAGACCTGTGGCTGCTCTTCTCTTTGGCTGCCACGCTTCCTAGACTGCTGCTACGTTACTTGGCCCTCCTCCTTCTTTGGTACTTGCCCAAAACAATCAGAAACAACAAAGCTGAGGCCAAAACTCAGCCCTCTCCATGGCCAGACTGAGGTCACCACACTATCCTCTCATGCTAGCTGAGGTCACAAGACTCCACACAAGAATTAAATGTCACATTCATCCTTGAACTCTTTTATCCACATTCATTCTTGATCTCTTTTATCCATAAGAAACCCACAAGGACCCACACAAGCCCACAAATCCCCTAGCTCCAATCCAAGGGGGTTTTCACCGCAA
>JZKD02S1911639.1:62870-73869 GCA_000966675.3 Picea glauca
CTCTCGAGTTGTGTGCACTTAGTTAATTAGTATTTCAGTCTTCGATCCATGTGCAAATAGATAGACACTTAAATTTATTGATTTCTTTAATGTTTGGTGGACCTATTGTAAATTTTCACCTCTCGAGTTGTGTGCACTTAGTTAATTAGTATTTCAGTCTTCGATCCATGTGCAAATAGATAGACACTTAAATTTATTGATTTCTKTAATGTTTGGTGGACCTATTGTAAATTTTCACCTCTCGAGTTGTGTGCACTTAGTTAATTAGTATTTCAGTCTTCGATCCATGTGCAAATAGATAGACACTTAAATTTATTGATTTCTGTAATGTTTGGTGGACCTGTTGTAAATTTTCACCTCTCAAGTTGTGTGCACTTAGTTAATTAGTATTTGAGTCTTCGATCCATGTGCAAATAGATAGACACTTAAATTTATTGATTTCTTTAATGTTTGGTGGACCTATTGTAAATTTATAAAAAAGGCTTTAGTTAGTTGAATAAGATAGGCAATTCCTTGTGGATTTTCATTGATATCTCACCTCTTCTCTTGAATGCTTTTTTTTTTCTCTAATTCATGGTTTCTTTGGATGTGGCTCTTTGAGTCACGTCATTTGGTATCCGAGCATAATTCCAAACCTATTCTCCCACCCTCCCACCTAGAACTTGTGAAGTTCCATCTTTCTACAAACAATATGTATGGCTTCTCTTTCACAATTGGATTAGTTGGCTAGGACTTCTAACATATCTCTCTCCTTTGTGCAAATCAACACTATCTCTTTGTAACTATGGATATGATGTCCTACAACACATCGTGTGCCCTAGTTTAAAGAAAATATGTTCTCGAGAAAACTTTGAACCCTAGAAATTTCAAAGATACTTGCTAGTACCATAGGCTACAATGTGCAATATGGTTCCTAACGAATAATATGTTGTTCAAATATTTCAATGAAAAAATGGTTTCTGTGCTACTAGATTAGTACTCAAAATACTTAAACAATTATTCTTATCATTAGTCGATGACTTTTGAAGCACATATTGAGCCTCAATGACTACAACAACTTTTGTTGCACATGTTTGTGGCAATGTTTGGACATTATTTGAATGGAATTTTCTATGATAGGCCCAAGCCTTTCTCCATGGTACCTCTCTAGCAGATAACAAATCAATATACTTATCATAAAGATCATGCATATTTATTTATTTTAGTACTTCAATGCTCAGAAGTTTCTTTCAAAGTTATGGGCGCATTTTAAGTCATTATACTCTTCCAACATTTTTTCATTCATAGACTCAACGTAAGCCCTATTTTTTGTCGAAGATGGATCCAATGGTATATAAATTCTTTGATCTGACATTTCAATGGGTTATGCAAAGGTGTCACAATCCAGGTTTTGCTTAAGCTACTTAGCACCATTACAATACAAGGTTTGTGTTTGATAGGATGAAAAAAGAAAAGTTTGTCTCATCTTGTATATCAAAAAAGACAAAGAAAGCTTTAAAATTCATCCAAAAGGCATGAGATCCAGAAAACGTGAAGGGAAACCCTTTTTTTCGATAGTGAGAAAACTACCTATTCCTTGCGCCTTATGTCTACTTTGGACCACCCTTTAGTTTCATGTCATAATTAGCAGATCCACGTAGATTAGACACATTTCAAAGAACCCCATTATCATTTTGCTATAGAATCGTGGCTAGCCAATGATTTCATTGTTCAAACTATCACAATCTTAATGACATATTCATATGGAGGGAAGTTTATTTAGATGACCAAACATTCCAAAATCTTTGCTTCTCCCACATGTAGCATCTACGGATATCCAATGATAGTTTTTATTTTCACACAATGATACATTATCTAGAGATTTCCATGGCACAGGTTGTGAAAAATCACCATGTATGTTTTTGGAAATACTAAGCATGTGATGTTGAATATTATTACAAGCTTGTTTTTGAAACATACTATAATGAAAATGGTATGAACGTCTCCTTGAACCCTAGCTAAAAAAGGGTTGCATTATTCTTCTCATTACAATTCCACATAGATCAACACAACCATTTATTTGGGTGATCTATAACTATTAGGTGAATTCAAACTATAACCAAATGTGATCCTATGATATATCTTTTGGTGCTATCTAGATCTATTTCTCCTGATTATATGCACCAGATCTAGTTTCAACTCTCTCTCTGTGCCCTCCAAGCCCCATTTTGCTACAACATTCTCACGTTAAGGATTGAAGATCAAAGACCATGATTGTGTAGATTGGGACTCGTGTCGTTGTTCACAATGGATCCATGTTTGCACTCTTCTTCAACTATAGATTACTCTATCACAAACCTAATCCAAGTCCTCATTGATATTAATGATATGTCTCACACTCCTCCTTTTCAACTACATACCAACATATATCTTCTAGAATATGATAGACGGATGAATGGAGAAATTTTCGACTCTTGGATCCAAAGTCTACATGCTTATTTTCATGCATGCCCTACTAAAAAGGATGATCAATGCTTGCTTTTTTCTACGATTCATCTTATTGGTATCACCCAAACTTGGTGGAAATCTTAGGGTACACAAATTTATATCCACTACTCTCCACAACCTATTACCACTTGGGATGCATTTTTCCAAACTCTCAAAGGACACTTTTACCCTCCAAGGTATATTTATAATTTGACGTATCAGTGGTTACAACTTTGTCAACAACCATGCTAGAGCATCCATAAATACATTTCCATTTTCTCTAAGCTTAGTCTTCAATTCAAGATTAAAGAATTAGAAAAGGTACATGTCCTTAAATTCATTGTTTGGTTATTAGTTGATTTTCACCATGAAGTTAACTTATTTGATAGTTATAAACTAGATAAGGATTTTATCCTTGCTCTAGATATGGAACACAAACTAACTCACCAAATCCCTCTACCTTATTATGCTCCTCCTCCAACTACATCTCCCTCCCCCATTGATTAGTAGTGCCACAGGTTGTTCCTCAAGTTATTCCTGACTAGGGAATAATGCCAAGGCACCCTATGGAGGAAAATAACCTCCCCACTTTAGGATGAACTGAAAAAATCCAACAACCAAAAAAGATAACCCTCAAATAAGAATGTTTTAATTGATATTTTCTTTAATAAATTGAAGAAAAATATATTTTATTATTATTATTATCAAACATTCAAACTTATAATGCAAACTTGAAGTAAAGATTGAAGAAGTTATGTTATAAATATTTTGAGACTTTAATAGTTTCCTTTGTTGCATAAGGGGTATCATAATCCCATTCAATTGATTTTTAGAGAATAACTATAGAATAAAATAAATAAATAATAAAGAAAAATAAAATTTGCTTCAAAGTAATACTACTCAAGGCCAATACTGACTCAAAGAAAAAGTTTCATCAAGTATGCTCAGAATATACACTCTTTCACACCTGAAATTGTGGACATATTATAACCTTTTAGTTACACTTCCATGCACATTCATACTCATTTGTACTTTCAACACAATTTAGTAATAAATAACATGAAACATCAATATGAATAATATAAAGATGTATCCTATTATCAGTTAAGATTTATCAACACTCATTTCAAGAATCATCATGTGAAAACTTGAATGTTGTAAATATTGATATATTAAAACTCTTATAAATGTAGATAAAGATATTTATAAATATAGATAAAGATATTGATTTAATTTAATAATAAATAATATGAATAATATAAAGATGTATCCTATTATCAGTGAAGATTTATCAACACTCATTTCAAGAATCATCATGTGAAAACTTGAATGTAAATATTGATATATTAAAATTCTTATAAATGTAGATAAAGATATTGAAATCAATTCTCTGGAAACTTTCTTCGCTCAAAGTTGAAGCCTTATTGAAATGTTTAAATCAACCAAACAAAATAAATACAAAAGAAGCTTATAGAATATTGATTAAACATGGGATGAATCCTATGAAACTCAGAAGGACCATTAAACCCAGAAACTTTTAAAACAATTTTTCTCCTCCCAATGATTGATATCGCTAACATATGCATGTTCTCATTTTAGTCGAAGTCTCAATGTCATATTGTTGCACATTTTTACTTTTATTTTCTTGAACCTCAACCATTTTTTGTTTGAATAATGGTTTCCGAAAATAGTAGAGAGTGGAAATAAAAAATGTTTGGAAATAGTTATTCCCTCAAAATGTTAAGCATGGAAAATATGTGACTTGTCTATCCAGTCATATATTCTTTTTTTTCCTTTGTTGAGGTTGATTTGGAAGCAATTTGGGCACTTTCTTTTTTTGTTGGATTATTGCTTTTTAATTTGGCTATTAAATTCCATTCATTTTCTTCGAGATACTTAAAATCTTCCATTTTTCTTGCAACAATATCCAACTCCATGAAAACATCAAAAGATGCAGGTGGTAGGCTCTGATGCAGATTTGTAATAGTACCTAAAATTTGAAATCAATTGAAGGTTTATCAAATCATTTTCCTTCAAGAAGGCTAGTAACATATTTAAATTGTTCAGTATTGTTTATTTGTTTAAGTAAGGAATCATTATATGCCTCAACACTGAAAAACCAATATATGCCTCAGGTGATATAGAGGAATTACATGCTCTCATCCATTCTTTGAACCTATAGAACAAAATATCACCTCAATCTAGTCGATTTGTCAAACGATCCAAAGATATTCCGCATCTAGAATTTTCATCCGTGGAACCTTGAAGATCATCTCTCATTTTTGGTGAATGTGCTATGGTGGGCAAGTTCATTGGTCTATGGCCAAGTCCAAAGGCCATGGAAACCTGGGTATCAGATCATTGGTGCCTTAAGATCAAAGGCTCGGTAAGATCTTTTATTGTAGGCGAGGTTATTTCATTTTTTCTTTTTTCTAGCAAATCGGAGAGGGATATAATATTCCACTCCGACCCATATTTTATGGGTTCTAGGGGTATGTTTATCTCCCCATGGTCTTTAGACTTCAACCGATAAGTTGAAATCTCTGCAGCCCCGGTGTGGGTAACACTTCCTTATCTTCCTCTTATTTTTTGGGAAGATAACTATCTTAGAGCCATTGGGAATAAATTGGGCATATAAATTGATTGAGATGAGCCAAAAGGAAACCATTTTTCCTATGTGAGAATTTGTGTGGACGCAGATTTGGAGAAGGGTTTTCCAGAGGAAGTGTAAATAAAAATTGATGAGTGAAGTTTTCGACAACCTCTTGGCTACAAGCAAATTCCATTCAAGTGCCATGTTTTTCATGATCATGGACACTTTGTTAAAAATTGCCAAAAAATGCAGCCATCTCAGTCGCCTCCAATAAAAGAATTTGAGTTTAAAATGGTCATAGGTAAACATAGGAACCCACAGCGTAAGGGGCCGCCTCAACCAAGAAAATGTCAAGAGAATTTGCAAAATAATCAGTTCAGGGCCCTTGAAAATCTAGGTGATGCAGAAAATCTCGAAGAACATGGAAAGGACCCGAGATCTCACCCTTCCATAGGTTTTTCACGTCCTCCAGAGGAGCCAAAAATCAATCCAAAATAAGACAAGAAGGAAGATGCTTCAGCAGAAGAAGAAAGAGAGGACCACCGGGAAGTTGAGGAAAAAGATGGAAAAGCTAGTGAGGAGGTTGGAGAAGAAGTTGTTGAAGATTGCGCGGAATAGGAGGAGGAAGAAGTGGAAGTTGTAGAAGTAAAAGCAACAAAAAAAAATTCAGGTCATGGGAATACAGTTCCAAAAGCGCAATCTCGTTCTGACCCCACCAAACCTTTTTCTTTTGTTGATGCTTTGAAGACTTATGCACCAAACCCCTCCCCCCCTCTTACAAGGGAAAGGAGATCTAAAAAGGAACAGACAATTCACAGAGCAAGAAAGAATAATAGTTCGGTAAATGAGGCATTTGATATTTTTCATCCATGTTGGCATCCAAGCGGGGTTAAAGAAAGTTCCATACATTAATCTATTGTTTCTATGTAAACCTTTGTAATCAGTTTGTCATAATATATTCGTGTTCACAGAAATCTGGTATACAAAATAAGAAAGTGTCTGTTTTCGCCTCCATATGTGACAGAAGGTTGAAGCACACTGAATTATTTACACTACGTAGCAAGAGGCTTTTTACTCTCTTGAAATCCATGTATCTCTTTTGTTGTTTCAACTTTGATGCAATTTCTTTTTAATAAAACTCTAACCGTTTTTGTTAAAAAAAACATATACTCACAACCCATACTTAACACAATGTGGGTCAATTCTTCAGTTGGATTTTCTTTGTATCTTAGTACCTATTGGAATACATCCATGGATGAGTGTAAATTAATTATTTAAATATAAAGATCAAAACAAATATGAAATCTTAAGTAAGGCCGAAAATGTAGGTACTCACAAACTTTTCCATGAACCCTTTTCTTCCTCGTCATCTTGTCTTATATGTTGAACAAGTTCCATTTTTGTTTCTGCAACAAAACAATTGAACATTAGTGTTTCATGAAATAATTAAATTCGATGTACATAAAAAATAAATGAATGATTGCATACCTCTGATGCACATTGTTGTTGGGATGGCTCTTCATGTGCTGCAATAATGTTCATTTCTTTTACCATCTCTTTGTACACTTTTTTGGACATACCTACCGACATGTATTGATTTTACCCTCATTTATCTCTTGGAATTTGCATAATCTTCCTGAAAAATGAAAAGCACAATCATTTTTTAAAAATCTACATAAAGTTAATATAGCAAAAAAATTAATTTGGTAATTTTTGGGAGATATTATAGAAAAGTATGTTTAGTAATAATACTTTTTAAATGTTTATTTTTTGTTATTGTAAGTTTTTTCTATTGCAAGTCTCACAGGTCGCATTGAGCATTGATCCAAAAATGATTCTCATAGTTTATATATAACCTAATTCTTGTAGTCAATGGGTTGATTTTTGTATTGTAAGTGTAATGTACATATATACGTTCTTTCCACTATATCCCTAGTAGTTTTGTAAAATAATTCCCCCCTCTCATTAACTCACAACACCACTCTAGACGAACTGAAGACCAATTCATCATGATTTACTTTCCTCATAATTTTTATCTTCTTAGGATGACATTTTGTTCCCTCACTATCAGTTCTTGCACAACATTATGTGAAATCGAGTGTTTAAAACATGTCAATGACTAATGTTACGAAATTTATTTTTAGTAAAAAGTCAAAGAAAAACTTCATGTTGATTACCTTTTGACCCACCCAATTCCTCTATTTGCAACATTTCCATAAATCTTTCACGTTCTTTTGCACTAAGATTGCTAACAATCTTATCAAGTTTCCTCAATTTATTTCTCTACATAACATGTCTTAACCAATACATGTCATTAATTTAAACCTACAGATACTTTAAATATATCAATTTTTAAATAAAACTTATATAACTTGTCTTATTTTTTTGTTGGGATAAGCTACCATTGCGCTCACTACAATAAAAAAAAATTCTTTTACTTGTATTGGCCATCTTCTATAAAAAAAAAAAACAAGAATCATCAGATATAAAAATTATGAAATATTTTTTACAAAATAAGATTTCAGTGCGTATAAGAAAATAATATTCAATGATGCCTTAAACATATGTATATGTATCGATATAGGATTACTATGTTGTTACAAAATCGAAAATGTTTTGTTTACAAATTGTTATACTCACGTGGGGCTCTGTAAAGTAATAGAAGTATCAATGACTCGTTATTGTTTATTGCACACTGTCGAACCCATGAAAAATTTTAAAACCTAACGCTTTCAGTATTAAAAACAATGTTATTTACATTTTAAACTTAGCAGTGATATTGACAAGAACACGTGCACCGATGTGTTATTCATGTACAGTGCACATCGCTAACCGTGAAAACATTTTTTTAAGAAATTGAGATCCAATGTAATGAGTGGTCCCATTGCAATGGATACCAAACACTCCATATACAAGTAAATAAACCCCATAAAAATATGTCTTTTTTTTTTTAATCTCCTTGTGAAATATAGAGAGGGAAACCAAGAGAAACAACAAAAAAGCTAACGCTTCCAATACGAAAGGTAACTATGAAACCCCTTTAGTTTTTTGAAAAAACACTGAAAATTGTTTGAATCAAATAGGGGAAATATTTTGATGATCAATATAATGAAATCACATACCTAAATTTCTCCTCTACAGATTTGTGTGTGACCTACGGTGATCTGCTACAAATTTGGCTCTTCAAAAAATCTATCCAGTCTAAAATATTTGTTGGTAAATCTCTCTTGCATAAATATCCCCTCTAAATTTTGGCAAAATAATGAAATAAGGATTAGAGTTTTCATTTATAAACACAAACATTTTGAAAAATAAAATTCCTGCTTGTTTTTTCGTTGCATATTTTGGCGCATTCATAATAAACACACATGTTTTTTTTGTAACTTACTTTTTCGGTGCACTATATAGTTTAAAGCGTATCAGTGTGAATTTTACATAAAAACACATCGACAAACAATTTAATTGACAAAATACAGATTCAAACCTCTGCAATGAAAATTTTTCATAGGTTTTGCTTTGCAGAGCCAAAAATGGAGGTCACTCTTCAATGCCTCTCATAATTTAGCACACCGACACGTTAGAAAATAATTAAGCACACTAATAACTTTTAAAAGCCATTCAAAATTCTATTTGTAGTGAGATTTTTTTATGCTTCCCAAACTTTATTTTAATAATTTATTCGTGTATTGATGATGGTTTTGGCTCAAGTGTAGGAAAAAAAATGTTATAATATCAAATGGTCAATTATTTTGATTCCAGATCACTCCATATCGTTGCAAGTTCTTCAAGTTGTCCACTACCATTTGCAATAAGTCTAGATTTGATTTATAATTCAATTATCTGATTAATTTATGTTATTTATGCATGTGCATTGAATAATTTTTCATTGAATTTGTAGGATCATAACTTAGGATTGAGTTAGGATGCATAAGATATTCCACTAGTCCAAAAATGCCACAAGCTCTTATCATGAGAAAGATACCACAGATAGATGTTTGATGAAAATGGACAACTACTTTACCCTATGAATTGTAGCATGCAATCTTCTAGCAACCATCTTGGTTCAATGGTATTAAACTGTGAATTTGATCTCTTTTATGAAACCCCAATAGTATGTAGTTGTTCAAAATGTAAAGGGTTGAAGGCCCAATAAATTAAAGGATGAAGTATGGAGCCTACGATTTAGCATGGCCATGGATGGAGTTAACCTGTATTCCCTGCAAAACACCAACTATTATGTTTGGCTGGTGGTAGTGATCCATAACAATATCCCCCCATGGATGTCCGTAAAGAATGAACATCTTATGTTGGCTCTTATAGACACGAGTAGAAGACAAGTGAAGAGAATGGATGTCCACCTCCAACCATTGATCGATGGATTTGAGTAATTATGGGAAGGGATACATGTATGTGATATATCAAGACCCATCCCAATGGAGAGGTCTTTTACACTGTATGGCATATGTGCATACACAATGCATGATTATCCACGACTAGGAGTTTTCTCTAGTAAGAATTTTTATTAATTTATTTATAAATGTAATGTTATTTGGCATACTTTATTTGGTGCAACTATATTTTTGACACTAATGTTCTTTGTATACAATAGCATTGTAAATATTCTAACAAAAGGGTATCATGGATGTAAATGTTGTGGACCTTCTATAAATACTAGGTGGTTCGACCACCTATGAAAGCTGGTGTACGACTACTTGAGGGTATTCCTCCCATAAGACCACCCTTATAGAAGAGTTCATGAGTGTATTTAGTAGTGTGTCCATCATGAAAATGGATATAATCCAGGTTCCTTGCTCTAATCCCAGAACTTCTTTTGAAAGTCCATCGACCATCTTATTCCTATCCTTGTATATGTTATACAAAGAGATATGTTAGAAATTTTTCATTTGGAGTTGCACATCATCATATAGTGGTTGTAAAGGTGAAATTCATGATTGTAGCTTCCTTTTGTAACCATTGGATAACTAGGAGTGAGTCACCAAATATTTGAATTTGTGACAGACCAAACTCTTGAACCAACATAAGAATTAATTTGAGAGCCAACAATTCAGAGTAGTTATTAGTTTCCTAACCTATCCCAAGTTTGAAATAAATGCAGTGATTTCAAGAAAAATATAAATTCCCTTTGAGCCTCATTGCACCATCAAAGTATGCCCATGGGATATCCTTGTTGATTGCCTCTTCTTTGAGCTCATGCTTGTTTTGTTTATCATGGGGATGTGGATAAGCATTTAATATGTTTAGTGGTTGGATCATGCATTTGAGAAGTAGAGTCTCCTTTCCTTCAAATAGTTTCAGTTTCATGGCTAGTCATACTCACCAAGATATGTTAAGAGGAAAGGCTATAATATTCTTTGTATCATTTTCTGTATACAATGATTTGAATGCTTCTTCTATATTTTCACCTTCCCATTCATTTCTTAGCCCTATCATACTTTCTATCTCTTTCCACACCTCTTTCATCTATGGGTAGGTAATAATTAAGTGTTCAATGGTTTCTTATACTTGTTGGCATAGGATGCACCAACCTAGACCATTGAAAATTATCTTCTCTGGCACCTCCCAGGTGGGAGCCCTATTATTTAAAATTATGATAGTGGTCCTCAATGTTGTCCTTATAAGATAAGAGATTTAATTCACTATTTAAATCCTTTAAGAAAATATCAGCTTTACTTTTGTTAAAAATCATGTGACTTTGAGTATCAAAATTTTCTTCAACGGGGCTTTTGTGCATGACAAAGTTTAGAGTTAGGGTTAAATGGCTATAATAAAAGTTGGGTTCATGGTCGTTTAAAAGGTCAAAATTTACTATTTGGTTGTATATGGATATCACATATCACATAATCCATGACACTGGTTCACATCCCATATGTGTGTGTGTGTGTTTTATTTTCAAAATAATATGTAAAAAAAATCAAAGTT
>JZKD02S1911650.1:12389-28173 GCA_000966675.3 Picea glauca
TGTCATGCCTTGTTTGAGCTTTTGGTTGATAGAAAATACTGTGGCTTGGTCATCCCATGATAGACATTGATGTATTGATAGTTTTCATTGGCTAAAATTGCAAAACGTTGACCTTATTATCTATCATACTAACCCTAGGAAATGTTGACATCATCTCTAGCATAGTGACGCAACAACTTATAGTATGTGAGCAATTAATGACATTTAATACATTGATTTAATTCAAGGATTGATTATTTCCATTGGATGCTATATTGTTCAGTGTTTATTGATAAGTAATATTATATTCCATGGTCATTATTGCAAACATTGACTTCGTCAATATTTACTGTTGATTATGCTCATGTACCTTAAATATAGATAGTCATTGATCTATGAAGTACTAACCACTAATGCATGTATTAGTTTCATTGTTTCCTTGTCTCGCAAGCAGGTGCCTTCTCTGTGGTTTTTCTTCATTTGACTATCTTCTGGGCAGTAATCTGTGAAGGGGCAACTAGCCTTAATCCTTCTATCCTTTTCCTTTCAAAACCCCAGATAGCAAGGGACGTCTCCCTTGGGCTTAGCCACCCTAAATAGAAAGAGCCCACCATCGAGGTGACAGTTGGTGGGAAGCTCTTGTTACGCTAGTTTCACCCTTACCCTTCAGCTACTTGACCTAAACTACAAACTAAGCGATAATATTTTGGCGTCGTTGCTGGGGAACACTGAGTCAATCTTCCTCAACGAAAAATCCTTTGGTAAGCCTTTCCTCAAAGACCCTTTCTTACAAGCTTACCTGGCGACTCCACTAAAAAAAATTTCCCCCTATTATTTGGTAGTTTCAGGAAAGCTATCTGGAGACTCCACAAACCAAAAGGAGGTTCAATAACCCTCCTCTAGCTTTCAGAAGGAAGCCTCCTGCTAATTCACCTGTTGTCAAGTCACTCTTTGGAAAGAGACTTCCTTTAAACATGTCTACCTCTCAGACCAGTACTACAAATCTAGTCAACAATCAGAGACAATGGTCATCTACCTTGTTCAAACCACTAGACATGTCAACCGTACCTGGCTACCCTAGGCAAATGCCACCTAAATATGAGAAGTGGTTGCCTAAATTTACCAGCACTGATGCTCATAGTGCCAAAGAGCATATGAGTAACTTCTGGGCATTTTTTTAGCTTCACCCCATCAATGATGATGCTGAGGATTTGGTCATGAAGCTCTTCTCTGCTACCCTATATGATGTTGCAAGACGTTGGTATCTTGGCCTGCCTGATGGAATCATTAAGACCATGGATAGACTTGAGGAAATCTTCCTAAGAAGGTGGAGTATCAAAGAAGATCCGAACATGCTTCTCACCAGACTAAATGGCATTGCCATACGTGAGAATGAATCCATTCGGGAGTTTCATACCAGGTTCGAAGATTTACTCCAACAAATTCCCCCAAGCCACCATCCGAAAGATGATTACCTTGTTCACATTTATACTAGATCTTTCAATGGCCAATTAGGGTATCTCCTTAGAGACAAAGACCCTCAATCCATTCAAGAAGCCCAAGATCTTGCAACAAATATTGAAGGAAATCTCCTTTCATCTAAGATTGAGCCCTTTTCCAACCCTCAAGGGAAAATAGACATCAAGCAGAAAGTAGTACACAATGTTGAGCCTACTTCGTATCTCTGCACCAGTATTAGTAAGTTACAAGCCCTAATGGATAGCATCATGAAGAATCAAGAAGAAATGATGAACCGGATCTTAAGACTTGAAAAATCCTAGACCCAGGCACCTAAACCTCCATTCAAAGGGCCATTCCAAAAAGGGAATCAAACCTACAAGAAGAAGAATGAAAATGAAGTCCTAAATAATCTGGCTCCTATGAATGTGGTTGATGAAAACCCTCGGTGCCTGGAATGCAGCGAAGCACATTGGGAGAATGAGTGTCCTTATAGAGCCAGCCAGCAACAAGTCAACAACTTTGACTGCTTTTCAAGTTTCCCTCAGATAAACATCACAGAGGCAGAACAAAAACAAGCCTTGAAGGAAGCAGCCAGAGCAGCAAGATTGGCAGTAATTACCAACTTGGACCAAGAATCACGAGAAAAACTAAAGAAGCAAGAATTCCAAGTATACCAGAGAAGGAACCCGAACCAACCTACAAGTGATCAGTCGAAATCGTCTGAATTTCCTCCTCCTAAAATTCCCAAAGCTGACAAGATTACCCTTGATTTTGACCTTGAAGGAGCTTTGTCGAAGATGCATGTGAATGTTCCTATGAAATAAGCCATTAAGATCCCTTCTATTAAAGAATGCTTCAACACCTTCTTTTCAGGAATGGTTGAGCCTATGGACCCCCCGATTATGCTACAAGCTGATCATTTCAGAATACAGTATGGTGAAATCCCACCTTTCTTCATGAATCTCATGATGAACAACAAATAACTCAACAATTGCATGCTGGATACAGGTGTTGGTGCAAACATGATGTCTCTTAAAGTCATGCAACAGATGGGCCTAAAGGTAACTAGGCCTTACAGAAATGTGTGTGGATTTGAATCCAAAGCAATACCCACACATGGTGTTGTTGAAAACGTCGAAGTACAACTGAAAGAATTCCCCGAGAAGACAGCTCACATAGACATCATAGTTTTTGATGTCCCGGATGTATGGGGAATGTTGTTATCTAGGAAGTTTGGTGCAATGATAGGTGGGTCCCTTGAGATGGATCTCACCTTTCTGCGGCTGCCTTTGAAAGATGGAACAAATAGACGATTACTCAATATGCCAATAACTGGAACTCATGTACAAGATGTTGCTCCTACTATGAATGAAGCGCAGAAAGATGTGATATAAACTCCTCAAGAGTATTCTCCAGAAGACATGCCATTTACTACGGAAGAATACTTTGACCAAGTTGAGCGGCCCAAGAAAGAAGAATATCAGCAACTCCTAGATCAGTTTCAGAACAAAGAAGTAGGGACGGTGAAGATACTAAAAATACAAAAGAATGAAGAAGATGTACAGATACATCCGTCCCAGCAAGAAACCTTTACTCCAGAAGCCCACCCACCTCCCTCAGTACAATACACCAGGGTTTTTCAAGGAACTAACAAACACAAGATCTGAAAATACAAGGAGGTAGAGTTAGTATGGATGTGGGATACTCAGAAAGGAGAGCCTACTAATGTAAAGGGAAGTACAAAATCATGGCTCGGACCCTTCAAGGTCGGAATGGAATCAGTAGATAACTCTTATTACTTGTCCACCTTGGAAGGAAGAAGACACCCATTACCCATCAGTGGATGCCTCCTCAAACCCCACCAAGGTGGTGGGACATGACTATACAGGTAAGTATAAGTAGGTAGGCATTTCTCTGTATTATACCATCTGCATTTATTGTTTATTTCCTTATATGCATTTTGATTGTTTTATCTCATATGTATACATGTATTATGTTGCGGGGTGGCAATACCACCCCACCTTTTGTCGTTGATGCTTTCTTGTCAAGTGTGAGAAGGTCTGCGGGTTTATGCCAGAGATGTTGAGGTTCTCATGCACTCTACGGTGAGCACATGTCTCCGAGTTGGAGCCAGATGTTATCCCCGATATCTAGGGATAACTAGGAGATCATGTCTCGAGGCCCACAGGTCCTCGACATGAAGTACCGAGAGCAGGATTGACCTGAGCATGGCCCTGGAGGGCCCATCCTTCTTCTCCTTCGCCAGACTGGTCCTGTCAGTAGCAACAGCTTCCATCACCATCGGCTTGGACCTGCATCAGAGGAGACTCTTTCTCCATGAGGTAATTGGTCCGAGGTATCATGGTATGTGTCATGTTTGATCATTATAACCTTCTTATATATGCATTAGGTTCCTTACATTTCTGATGATTGCTTGGATCTTACACTAATCCACTTGATCATTGATGGGGAGATTAACGGGGTGACCTAGCAAGCTCCTATTCATGGGTTTTGGTTAGCCACCAGGGGGGATTTGCAGAGCCATCATCCTCTCCCATCATTCTATCATTGTACATCTTATCTCCCATACATCTATCCCATTCCCCTAGTCCGACCATTAGGATGACCTTTGAGGGTTACACTTTTTCTTGTGGGAAGAAGGGGCTAAAGGCCCAGGGGGTAAAAGTAGCTGGTAAAAGATAAAAGCCATAGGAAATGAAACCTAGAGATGCTTCGCCCAGGGATCCCCGAAAAGGCAATAAAAGGCCTCTCAATAAGAGACAAATGGGACCCTAAGAAAAATAATAAAACAAGACCTAACCAAGAGGATGGGATGTCTCATCACGAGCCGGCCTATTATGTTCATAGGTATCCAGTGGTATGACATTGCCATTATCTGGTCACCACGCCAGGGCAATGACCTTTAGTTGCATGGCCAATGGAAAGGAGGTCTCATCACGAGCCAGCCTTATCATTTCTGTGAAGATGCCAGTGGGTAACACTGTCATCTCTGGTCACCACGCCAAGGCAGTGTCCTCTGGTCAGACCTTGAGATAAAAAAGAAATAAAACCAATAAATAAAGAATAAACGCAATAAAGGGGCTTGGAAAAAATGCATCCATGACGGGTACAACTCACCTCGTACAAAGGCACCCACGAAAAACACCTACCCCTGGTCTTACTGTGACTGGACATCCCCAGACCATATCACTTCATAAACATGGCTTGAATGATCCTCTGTGGGAACTTTCCTTTTCTTGTGGATATTAGCCCAATAGGTTATTCTATTTGTTTCTTCAACTTTGTATAGTAGATATGTGTAATGTCTTTGAGATCTTAGAGGATATGCTAGGGATTTTATGCATGTATTTGATAAATTTAATGATGAAATGTGATTGACATTGCTATGATCCGGAGGACTGATAAGCCCATGGAGGGCATAGTTTTTGATGTGCAGGACCATACCCAACGGATAGGTACCAGTGGACCGATACACATGGGGATATGATTAGCTCGGACCTCCATGGGGTTGAAGAGCCCATCAGATGGTTGTTGGGATGGAAGAGACAGGACAACGTTGTAATGAGCCATTGCATGAAAAGGAAGAAGGACATTTCACCCAGGACACTTTGGCAGAGCCCGGCCTAGGAGGGATCACCCACTGCAGACCAAACGTGTGCCTTTGATGGACAGGACGTCACCTGAGATAGATGGATGTTGACTGGAGCATGTGGCAGTGTGCTGAGATTGTTTAGCATGTGTGGTAGCTTGTAGGAGCCCTGGAAGGGCCAACGTGTGGTTGTTTGGATGTTGTGCTTGCCCAAAGAGGGCCAACGTCTCCCTCAGAAGGGCTTGACGTTCCTCTCTTAGCTCATATTATGACAGTTTTTTAACATTTAATGTAAAAAACAGTGTAAATCTTATTGTCAGCCTTGTCGTCTATTTTAATGAACTAAATTTAATTAAAAGGTCATTGATTGGTATAAATAGAGGACGTTGCCTCTCATTTTAAAGATAACATAACTCACTCTCATGTGAGAAATCTACTTTTAGTCTTTGTCTTGGTATTTTGGCTCTTGGAAGTGAGGCACAACTCTTGTTTGGAGGATTTTCTTGGCATATTATGGTGTTTCTCTCATTGGAAGGTTTACAACTAGGGTTTGATAAGCATTCTTCATGATTTGTAAGTGAATTTCTCATGCAAAACTTCTTAAATGAATGGTTGTAGGTTAAATCTCTTGCATTTGTTATTGTATTGCTATTATATTGCTTAATCTTGAAACCCTAGGTAGCAAGCACACAAGTAGGTCCTTGCTATATGTCCCCATGCTTCAGAAACTTATTTTAGCCCATTGATTAAGGAAGGTATAGCCTAGTCGTTTCTACACTAATCATCCTTTTTCTGAGTTAGTTTTGAAATATAGGTTGAATAAAGGTGACGTCCTAGGCCTAGTTGATTCTACGCCTAGGGTTTTAACTTTTAGGGTTTGAAGAGCGTTTCTCCCACAACACTTTTCTCCCTTAGACTTGTGTTTTAAATCTAGTTGTTTTGTCAAGAATATTTAAAGAAAGAGGAAGGAGCATGAGGCCTTGATTAAGCAACACCGGAATGAGCCTCCTTCCCTTCGGGTTTTGATTCTAGGGTCCTGCCATTGCAACACCATAGAACCTAACTCTCTAGTCTTTAGATTTTGATCCTCCTGAGATATTTCCCTTGCTTTTGACTCCATAATACCCTAAGGCACTGGTTTTTCTCTCCAACATTGAGCTTGTTGTGCAAGAACAATCTTTCAAAACTTTCAAATTTGAAACCCTAACTAACCCTAACGTCTACTAACCTAGAAATTGATGATGACATCATGCCTTGTTTGAGCTTTTGGTTGATAGAAAATACTGTGGCTTGGTCATCCCGTGATAGAAATGGATGTATTGATAGTTTTCATTGGCTAAAATTGCAAAATGTTGATCTTCTTGTCTATCATACTAACCCTTGGAAAAGCTGACGTCATCTCTAGCATAGTGATGCAACAACTTATAGTATGTGAGAAATTAATGACATTTATTACATTGATTTAATTCAAGGATTGATTATTTCCATTGGATGCCATATTGTTCACTGTTTATTGATAAGTAATATTATATGCCATGGTCATTATTGCAAACATTGACTTCGTCAATATTTACTGTTGATTATGCTCATGTACCTTAAATATAGATAGTCATTGATCTATGAAGTACTAACCACTACTGCATGTATTAGTTTCATTGTTGCCTTGTCTCGCAAGCAGGTGCCTTCTCTGTGGTTTTTCTTCATTTGACTATCTTCTGGGCGGTAATCTGTGAAGGGGAAACTAGCCTTAATCATTCTAGCCTTTTCCTTTCAAAACCCCAGATTTCCAGGGATGTCTCCCTTGGGCTTAGCACCCTAAATAGAAAGAGCCCCCCATCGAGGTGACAGTGGGTGGGGAATCTCCTGTTACGCCAGTTTGACCCTTACCCTTCAGCTACTTGACCTAAACTACAAACTGAGAGATAACATTTTGGCGCCGTTGCCGGGGAACACTGAGTCAATCTTCCTCAACGAAAAATCCTTTGGTAAGCCTTGCCTCAAAGACCCTTTCTTACAAGCTTACCTGGCAACTCCACTAAGACTTTTTTCCCCCTATTATTTGGTAGTTTCAGGAAAACTATCTGGCGACTCAACAAACCAAAAGGAGGTTCAATAACCCTCCTCTAGCTTTCAGAAGGAAGCCTCCTGCTAATTCACATGTTTTCAAGTCACTCTTTGGAAAGAGACTTCCTTTAAACATGTCTACTTCTCAGACCGGTACTACAAATCCAGTCAACAATCAGAGACAATGGTCATCTACCTTGTTCAAACCACTAGACATGTCATCCATACCTAGCTACCCTAGGCAAATGCCACCTAAATATGAGAAGTGGTTGCCTAAATTTACCGGCACTGATGCTACTAGTGCCGAAGAGCATATGAGTAACTTCTGGGCATTTTTGCAGCTTCACCCCATTAATGATGATGCTGAGGATTTGGTCATGAAGCTCTTCTCTGCTACCCTATATGATGCTGCAAGACATTGGTATCTTGGCATGCCTGATGGAAGCATTAAGACCATGGATAGACTTGAGGAAATCTTCCTCAAAAGGTGGAGTATCAAAGAAGATCTGAACATGTTGCTCACTCAACTAGATGGCATTGCCAGATGTGAGAATGAATCCATTTGGGAGTTTCATACCAGGTTCGAAGATTTACTCCAACGAATTCCCCCAATCCACCATCCGAAAGATGATTACCTTGTTCACATTTATACTAGATATTTCAATGGCCAATTAGGGTATCTCCTCAGAGACAAAGAATCTCAATACATTCAAGAAGCCCAAGAGCTTGCAACAAAGATTGAAGGAAATCTCCTTTCATCCAAGATTGAGCCCTTTGCCAACCCTCGGGGGAAAATAAACATCAAGAAGAAAGTAGTACACAATGTTGAGCCTACTTCGGATCTCTGCACCAGTATCAATAAGTTACAAGCCTAAGTGGATAGCATCATGATGAATCAATAAGAAATGATGAACCGAATCGTAAGACTTGAAATATCCCAGACCCAGGCACCTAGACCTCCATTCAAAGGGCCATTCCAAAAAGGGAATCAAACCTACAAGAAGAAGAATGAAAATGAAGTCTCGAATACTCTAGATCCTACAAATGTGGTTGATGAAAACCCTTGGTGCCTGGAATGCAGTGAAGCACATTGGGAGAATGAGTGTCCTTATAGCACCAGCCAGCAACAAGTCAACAACTTTTACTGCTTTTCAAGTTTCCCTCAGATAAACATCACAGAGGAAGAACATCAACAAGCCCTGAAGGAAGCAGCCAGAGCAGCAAGATTGGTAGTAATTAACAACTTGGACCAAGAATCACGAGAAAAACTAAAGAAGCAAGAAGTCAAAGTATACCGGAGAAGGAACCCGAACCAACCTACAAGTGATCAGTTGAAATATTCTGAAGTTCCTCCTCCTAAAATTCCCAAAGCTGACAAGATTACCCTTGATTTTGACCTTGAAGTGAGTTTTGTCGAAGATGCATGTGAATGTTCCTCTGAAAGAAGCCATTAAGATCCCTTCTATTAAAGAACGCTTCAACACCTTATTTTCTGGAACGACTGAGCCTATGGACCCCCTGATTATGCTACAAGATGACCATTTCAGAATCCAGTATGGTGAAAACCCACCTTTCTTAATGACTCTCATGATGAACAACAAATACCTCAACAATTGCATGTTGGATACAGGTGTTGGTGAAAACATGATGTCTCTTAAAGTCATGCAGCAGATGGGCCTAAAGGTAACTAGGCCTTATAGAAATGTGTGTGGATTTGAATCCAAAGCAATACCCACATATGGTGTTGTTGAAAACGTCGAAGTACAACTGAAAGAATTCCCCGAGAAGACAGTTCACATAGACATCATAGTTGTTGATGTCCCGGATGTATGGGGAATTATGTTATCTAGGAAGTTTGGTGCAATGATAGGTGGGTCCCTTGAGGTGGATCTCACCTTTCTGTGACTGCCTTTGAAAGATGGAACAACTGGACGATTACTCAATATGCCAATAACTGGAACTCATGTACAAGATGTTTCTCCTACTATGAATGAAGCACATAAAGATGTGATACAAACTCTTCAAGAGTATTCTCCAGAAGACATGCCATTTACTACGGAAGAAGACTTTGACCAAGTTGAGTGGCCCAAGAAAGAATAATATCAACAACTCCTAGATCAGTTTCAGAACAAAGAAGTAGGGATGGTGAAGATACTAAAAAGACCAAAGAATGAAGAACATGTACAGATACATCCGTCCCAGCAAGAAACCTTTAGTCCAAAACCCCACCCACCTCCCTTAGTACAATACACGAGGGTTGTTCAAGGAACTAACAAACACAAGATCCGAAAATACGAGGGAGAGTTAGTATGGATGTGGGATACTCGGAAAGGAGAGCCTACTAATGTAAAGGGAAGTACACAATCATGGCTTGGACCCTTCAAGGTCGGAATGGAATCAGTAGATAAGTCTTATTACTTGTCCATCTTGGAAGGAAGAAGGCGCCCATTACCCATCAACGAACCCCTCCTCAAACCCCACCAAGGTGGTGGGACATGACTATATAGGTAAGTATAAGTAGGTAGGCATTTCCGTGTATTATACCATCTGCATTTATTGTTTATTTCCTTATATGCATTTTGATTGTTTTATCTCATATGTATACATGTATTATGTTATGGGGTGGCAATACCACCCCACCTTTTGTCGCTGACGCTTTCTTGTCAAGTGTGAGCAGGTCTGCGGGTTTATGCCAGAGATGCTGAGGTTCTCATGCGCTCTACGGTGAGCACATGTCCTCGAGTTGGAGGCAGATGTTATCCCCGATATCTAGGGATAACTAGGAGATCATGTCTCGAGGCCCACAGGTCCTAGACATGAAGTACCAAGAGAAGGATTGACCTGAGCATGGCCCTGGAGGGCCCATCCTTTCTCTCTTTCGCCAGACTTGTCCTGTCAGCATCAATAGCTTGCATCACCATCGGCTTGGACCTGCATCAGAGGAGACTCTTTCTCCATGAGGTAATTGGTCCGAGGTATCATGGTATGTGTCATGTTTGATCATTATAACCTTCTTATATATGCATTAGGTTCCTTACATTTCCGATGATTGCTTGGATCTTACACTAATCCACTTGACCATTGCTGGGGGGATTAACGGGGTGACCTAGCAAGCTTCTATTCATGGGTTTTGGTTAGCCACCAGGGGGGACTTGTAGAGCCATCATCCGCTCCCATAATTCTATCATTTTACATATTATCTCCCATACATCCATCCCATTCCCCTAGTTCGGCCATTAGGATGACCTTTGATGGTTACACTTTGTCCTGTGGGAAGAAGGGGCTAAAGGCCTAGGGGGTAAAAGCAGCTGGTAAAAGATAAAAGCCATAGGAAATGAAACCTAGAGATGCTTCGCCCAGTGATACCCGAGAAGGAAATAAAAGGCCTCTCGATAAGAGACAAAAGGGACCCTAAGAAGAATATTAAAACAAGACCTAACCAAGAGGATGGGAGGTCTCATCACGAGCCGACCCATTATGTTCATAGGTATCCAGCGGTATGACATTGCCATTATCTAGTCACCACGCCAGGGAAATGACCTTTGGTTGCATGGCCAAGGGAAAGGGGGTCTCATCACGAGCCAGCCTTATCATTTCTGCGAAGATACCAGTGGGTAACATTGTCAGCTCTGGTCACCACGCCAAGGCAGTGTCCTCTGGTCAGACCTTGAGATAAAAAAGAAAGAAAACCAATAAATAAAGAATAAAGGAAATAAATTTAACGATGAAATGTGATTGACATTGCTATGATCTTGAGGACTGATGAGCCCATGGAGGGCGTAGTTTTTGATGTGCAGGACCATACTCGATGGACAGGTACCAGTAGATCGGTACACATGGGGATATGATTAGCTCGGACCTCCATGGGGCTGACGATCCCATCAGATGGTTGCTGGAATGGCAGAGACAGGACAACGTTGTAATGAGCGATTGCACGAAAAGGAAGAAGGACGTTTCACCCAGGACACTTTTGTAGAGCCCGACCTAGGAGGGATCACACACTGCAGACGAAACGTGTGCCTTTGATGGACAGGACGTCACCTGAGATAGCTGGACGTTGATTGGAACGTGTGGCAGTGTGCTGAGATCGTTTGGCACATGTGGCAGCTTGTAGGAGCCCTGGAAGGGCCAACGTGTGGTTGTCTGGATGCTGTGGTTGCCCAAAAAGGGCCAACGTCTCCCTCAGAAGGGCTTGATGTCCCTCTCTTAGCTCATATTATGATAGTTTTTTAACATTTAATGTAAAAAACAGTGTAAATCTTATTGTCGGCCTTGTCGGCTATTTTAATGACCTAAAATTTAATCAAAAGTTCATTGATTGGTATAAATAGAGGATTTTGCCTCTCATTTTAAAGATAACTTAACTCACTCTCTTGTGAGAGATCTACTTTTGGTCTTTGTATTGGTATTTTAGCTCTTGGAAGTGAGGCGCAACTCTTGTTTGGAGGATTTTCTTGGCATATTATGGTGTTTCTCTCATTGGAAGGTTTACAACTAGGGTTTGATAAGCATTCTTCATGATTTGTAAGTGAATTTATCATGCAAAACTTCTTAAATGAATGGTTGTAGGTTAAATCTCTTGCATTTGTTATTGTATTTCTATTATATTGCTTAATCATGAAACCCTAGGTAGCAAGCACACAAGTAGGTCCTTGCTATATGTCCCCATGCTTCAGAAACTTATTTTATCCATTGATTAAGGAAGATATAGCCTAGCTATTGCTACACTAATCATCCTTTTTCTGAGTTAGTTTTGAAATATAGGTTGAATAAAGGTGACGTCCTAGGCCTAGTTGATTCTACACCTAGGGTTTTAACTTTTAGGGTTTGAAGAGCCTTGCTCCCGCAACACTTTTCTCCCTTAGACTTGTGTTTTAAAGCTAGCCATTTTGTCAAGAATATTTAAAGAAAGAGGAAGGAGCATGAGGCCTTGCTTAAGCAACACCGAAATGAGCCTCCTTCCCTTAGGGTTTTGATTCTAGGGCCTTCCATTGCAGCACCATAGAACCTAACTCTCTAGTCTTTAGATTTTGATCCTCCTGAGATCTTGCCCTTGCTTTTGACTCCATAATACCCTAAGGCGCTGGTGTTTCTCTCCAACGTTGAGCTTGTTGTGCAAGAACAATCTTTCAAAACTTTCAAATTTGAAACCCTAACTAACCCTAACGTCTACTAACATAGAAATTGATGATGATGTCATGCCTTGTTGGAGCTTTTGGTTGATAGAAAATATTGTGGCTTGGTCATCCTGTGATAGACATTGATGTATTGATAGTTTTCATTGGCTAAAATTGCAAAACGTTGGCCTTCTTGTCTATCACACTAACCCTAGGAAAATCTGACATCATCTCTAGCATAGTGACGCAACAACTTATAGTATGTGACCAATTAATGACATTTAATACATTGATTTAATTCAAGGATTGATTATTTCCATTGGATGTTATATTGTTCAGTGTTTATTGATAAGTAATATTATATGCCATGATCCTTATTGCAAACATTGACTTCATCAATATTTACTGTTGATTATGCTCATGTACCTTAAATATAGATAGTCATTGATCTATGAAGTACTAACCACTACTGCATGTATTAGTTTCATTGTTTCCTTGTCTCGCAAGCAGGTGCCTTCTCTGTGGTTTTTGTTCATTTGACTATCTTCTGGGCGGTAATCTGTGAAGGGGAAACTAGCCTTAATCCTTCTATCCTTTTCCTTTCAAAACCCCAGACTGCCAGGGACGTCTCCCTTGGGCTTAGCCACCCTAAATATAAAGATCCCCCCATCGAGGTGACAGTGGGTGGGGAAGCTCATGTTACGCCACTTTGACCCTTACCCTTCAGCTACTTGACCTAAACTAAAAACTGAGCGATAACAGGATCCACATGTACGCCATGTTTATCAATAATGTATCCTAGGTAATGGACCCTGTACATGTCGAAGGAGCATTTTTCCAAGTTGGCATATTGTTTGTGCTACCGCAGGGTGTGCAGAACCTGTTGAATATGCTGCAAGTGTTCGACCCAAGTGTTGTTGTAAATGAGAATGTCATCCAGATACACCACTACAAAATTATTGGTGAATGGTCACAGGATATCATCCATCATCCTCATGAAAGTGGTTAGAGCATTTGTCAAACCAAAGGGCATGAACAACCATTCAAAAATGCCTTCCTGTGACTTGAAGGTGGTTTTCCATACATCTGTCTGTTCTATCAGGACCTGGTTGTAGCCAGACTTCAGATCAATCTTACTGAAGTATTTGGCCCCCATGAGTTGATCAAGGAGGTCGTCGATTCGGGGAATCAGGTATTGGTTTCTAACTGTGATTTTATTCAGAGCCCGATAATCAGTGCAGAGTCGTCAGGTTCCATCTTTATTCTGTACCATCATGATTGGGCTCTCACAACGTGATGAGATGGGATGGATGTGCCCCTTGTGGAGTAGTTCTTGGATCTATTGCTTGATATCCTCATTCTCTAACACAGAGTGGCGATAGACTAGCCCATTGGGAAACGGTGCGTCGGGGGTCATATCGATGGGGTGCTTAACTTGGCAGTGCAGAGGTACCTCAGTAGGTGAGGAGAAGATATATAAGTATTCTTCCATGACCTTATCTACTTGATTCTGCTGTGTGGAGAGGTGGGCTGCAGAGACCCTAGATGTGGCTATGATCTTTTTCTTTTTCTGAGAGCGAATCACGAAGAAGACAAACTTCCCCATATGAGAGATTACCTTCCTGCATTTCATAGCAGAGATCAAGGAAATAACACTAGGTGGGACTGCCTTGGGTATCCTGTACAATTTCCTGTTCAAAATAATAATAACACTACGAGGCCTAGACTCATATACAACATGACGTTTCCATAAATAAGGTTGGCCCAAAAGAACATCACAAAATTTGAGAGGAGCAACATCACACAATACCTCGTCTTTGAAGGGCTTGATGTCGTACGACAATCGACACTGTTGGTTGACGCGAAGATCGCTTCCTTGGTGGAGCCATCCAATGGTGTAGGGTTGTGGGTGCGACGTTGTCATTAGGGCCAATGACTTGATGACCTCTGCTGAGATGTGGTTCTTCTTGCTACCACTATCAATGATGAAGTGCAACATGGTGCCTTTTACCAACATCTGTGAATGGAAGAGGCGTTCTCCTTCTTCTGGCTCGTCTGGTTCACCAGGATGGAGCTTGGTGGTAGCAATGGTGGCACTGGGTTCCGCGTCAATGATCTGTCTTCCCCTTTTTGGTTCTGGCTCAGAGTCAGAATCCGCATCTCATTCAGAGGCTTTCACTTCGGCCACCAGTGACTGCTTTGAGCGAAACTCAACAGTGTTATGCCAAGGGCTCTTATGGAAGTCACACCACTTCCCGATATCTTTCTTTGTCTTTCCAGTGTCATTCTTTGCTTGTGGCTTGGAATGGTTGTCTTGATACTGTCCATATTTGTTCTTTCCTTTGTTCTATGGGTTGGGGCCACCCTTTCCTGGATTTTTTTATGTGGGGTTCCCAGGCCCAAATTGTCGCATCTTTTGTTTGAGCTTCTGCTCGATTTTGACGACGTATCGGCAGGCTACGCCCAAGGATGAGATGTACAAAAATTCCATTTCGGTCTAGATGTATCTATGCAGACCGTCGCGATACTTGAGGACTAGATGTTTCTCTGAATCTTTGATACCCACCTTGGTGCGCAAGGTATGGAAGATATTTGTGAAATCTGGCACTGCTTGGTCTCTTTCTTTCCGCAGTGTGGTCCATTTGGTATACAAGTTGTCATAACTTTTGATAGGGTAGTATTGCTCCTTAATAGCATCCCTGAAGGATTCCAGGGTGGTCGTGACTGTAAATAATGAGGGTTCCTCTATTTCCTTTTTCTCACATAAAGTTTCCCACCAATCTTTGACATGGGGAATGGCTTTGAGGAGCGCAAAAGTAATCTTTTCTCTATTCTAAAAGTTATGGATAGAAAAATACCCTTCTAGTAGATTCAACCACTTGTCTACAACATTTTCATCTATCTAAACTTCAAATATAGGAATATCAAAGTTTATTTGTACCTTGAAGGGGGGGGGCACCTCCACTCGAAGAATATGCGTCGCTTGTTGGTAGTCGCCGAAGGATTTGTGAGAAACTATCCATCATCTCGTTCCTTTGTTGCATGAGGGATTCCTCAATCAATAGTTTGAAAGGATCTCATGTCCCGTAATCTTTCTTTTCTCCTTCCATGATAGGTCGTTGGGGCGTGCGAGAGATTTTTTCCTCAAGAGAAACAAGCTCGAGGCCCAACTCTTTGTACTCCGACCTCGTTGGGGATATGCATTAAGATGACAAGGAGAAGAACACTTTGATACCACTGATATGGATTTTATGAGTAGAATGAAATGACTACAGATTATTAACAGGTGCTTAACACAAAATAACAGAGATATAGTAAAACTGGTTTTCTATTCAATAACGAAATAAGATGAAACTGTAAAAATGCAGCAAAAACAAGCTTGTTGGAATGGTGGTGGCTTATCTCTGAGAAGAGATGTGACGGCTGCGCTCATTCACCAGAAGATGATTACAATGAGGCTCTAAAGGCCTTTTTACAATAAACAGGAATTCCAAAAACCCTAGACATCCAAAAACCTAACCCTAGGAGATGAAGCGCCAAAAGTCATGTGGGC
>JZKD02S1911650.1:36052-64964 GCA_000966675.3 Picea glauca
TAGAGAGATTGGGAATAAATTGGGTCTCTTCATTGATCGTGTATAGCCAAAATGGAATTTGTATTCTTGTGCAAGAATATGTGTGGAGGTTGATATAAAGAAGGGACTCCCCAAATCCATGAACATCAACCTTGATGGGTGGTGTCATTATTAAGAATTAGATTCTAATTAGATTCCATTTAAATGCATGGACTTTTATGCATATGGAAATTTTGTTAAAAACTATCCAAAATCTCTAGAAGAGCATCCTTCCCCAATGAAACAGTCAAAGAAACACTCAAGAGAGGAACTTGAATTCAAGATGGTTTCAATTAGGTGAAGGAATTATTAGCAATCAATTTCAACTAATACAAAGTCATATCAATAAGAAACTCCCCCAATAAGAATAAATATATACAAAGTTCTCATGAATTTAGAGGAAAAGGAAAATCTAGAAAATATAGAGAAGAAAGATGACGAGGAGGAAGAAGAAGATCTTAATTGATCCAGGTGGATATTGGTGGCCACTCAACTATTCCAACTAGCTCCTCATGTCCATTTTTGTTCAACACGTCTTTCTGTATTGCTTTATAATTTTGAGTTCTACACTTATGGGGCTGTCTGAAGCCTCACACATTCTCTAGGTGGATACGGGTGGCCTCTCGACTAATCACACTGGCTTATTTTATATGTTTTCATGTCAACACATCTTGTTGTACTTTCAACGTTGTTTTGGGGCCCTAAACATTGTTTTTTTTATCGCCACAATCAAATTGTAGATGGAGTTAGATTTTGACGGAGGAATGTGTAGTTCTCTGAAAGACCTTTCCAACGGGCTACCACATGCCTAAAACAGAGGTCGTATACAAAATTTATGACCCTAGGAAGTTGAGGTACCAAATTACACCAACTTACCCATAGGGCCCACATGACTTTTGGCATTTTACCTTCTAGGGTTAGGTTTTTGGATGTCTAGGTTTTTGGAATTCATGAGTAATATGAAAAGGGCCTATGGAGCCTCATTGTAATCCATTCTTCTCAGATGAATGCGTGTAGCAACAACATCTCTTCTCAGAGATAGCTACCACCATTTGAGCAAGTTTCAGTTCTGCAGTTTTACAGTTTCAGCCTATTTCATTATTTAATAGAAGATATTGTTCACTAGATATTTGTGTTTTCTTCCTATGTATGTGTTTATTATATTTAGTATGTTAATCAGTTCATTCCGCTCCTAAATCTGAATCAGTGGTATCCGAGCGGTATGCTCTTCATTTATTTTTCTTTGTGCATCTCCCCGACAAGGTGTGGGTATAAGAAGTTGGGACTCAAACCAATTGAGCCATTACCAGATCGACCACGCCGAGCCCGAAAAAAACCCATGGGAGATGAAAAGAAAGATGATGGAGCAGGAGATCCTATTAAAATGTTTCTTGAGGAATCCCTCGTGGAAAAAGGAATGAAATGATGGAAAAATTCACGCAGATCCTTCAACGGTTGGCCACGAGAGAAGCATTTTTATCAAGCGACCATGCAACCCCCTTCAAGGTTTAGGTAAATTTTGATATTCCATTATTTGAAGGACTAATATATGCGGATGTTGTAGATAAATGGTTGAATTTTCTTGAAGGATATTTTTCGGTCCACAATTTTTCTGATAGAGAAAAGATCAATTTTTCACTCCTCAAGGTCATTCCCCATGTTAAAAACTGGTGGGATACTTACTCTGAGCAAAGGGCCATGTAGGAATATACAATTTTTGTGGTGGCCCCTATATGGGATTCCTTCCGAGACGCCATTAAAGAACATTACTACCCTATTGGAAGCTACAAGGACCATTACACCAGATGGACCACCCTACGTCAAGAAAGGGACCAGACAGTACCAGAATTCACCAATATTTTCCATACCCTATGCACCAAATTGGGTATCAAATATTTTGAGCATCATCTAGTGCTCAAATACCATGGCTATTTGCATAGATACATTTAAATAGAAATGGATTTCCTGGACATCGCCTCATTGGGCACGACTTATAGATATGTTGTCAAGATTGAGAAGAAATTTAAGAAGAAACAATGAGAGTTTGGATCTGCAAACCCCTCATAGCCGAAGCTGGGAAAACACATCAAGGGACAAATTTGCAATGGCCACCCTCAGGACAATCCATCCAAGCTGCAACACAATAAGGGAAATGAGAAGACGAAGAAGGACATGGGAAAATGGTGTGAGTACCATAAAATTCCTTGGCACAACACTGATGAATTCCGCTCCAAGCAGTCCCTCGTGGCCAAGATAAAGGCTTTCGAGTCAGAGGCCGATTATGATTCTGAGTCAAATCTTGAAGGAGGGAAGCATATTATCGATGTTGAAACCAGTGCCATAGTCACTACCACCAAAGTCTTTCCAAGCGAACCAGAAGAACAAGAGGAAGGGGAACGCTTCTTTCACTCAGAGATGTGGGTCAAAGGGGCTCTGATTCATTTCATTGTCAACAACGGTAGTCAGAAGAACCTAATTTCAATAGAGGTCGTCAAGTGGCTGGAACTACCAATGACACTGTACCCACAACCCTACACCATCGGCTAGATTCATCAAGGAAGAGATCTTCATGTCATCCAACAATGTCTTCTACCCTACAAAATAAAGCCTTTCAAAGATGAGGTACAATGTGATATTTCTCCCCTTGAAGTTTGTGATGCTCTTTTAGGAAAACCATATTTTTTGAAGCGTCATGTTGTGTATGAGTCTAGACCCCGCAATGTTATTATTACCTTGGGTAGACAATTGTACAGGATCCCAGAGGTGACACCACTTATTGCTATTTCTTTAATATCTGCTAAGCAATGCAGTAAGGTCATTTCACAGACTGGGAAGTTCATCTTCTTTGTGATCCATGCTCAAAGTAAGAAGAAGGTCGTCGCCACATCCATGGCCTCTACACAGCGCATCTCTTTGTAGAAAAAACAAGTGGACGGGATCGTGGAAGAATACAGAGACATATTCGTCTCACCTATAGGGGTACCGACATGATGTAGGAGCATCGTCAACAAGCATGAGTGGAGGATAGCTGGATATACATCAACACAGATTTTGAAAGGTTTTTGAATTTCAAAGGATGGCACATTAATGTAATATCTGAAAAGATATATTTTTTTTAATGTCTTGGGGATTATAATATAGATCTTGAGCATTCTCTCTCATCTTCTGGTTGCCGACATTTATTGTAATAAATGTGAAGTAGTTGTAGTCTTTAATTTCAATAAGATATCTTAAGGTTGTAGGAGGGAAAAACTCAAGAAGATTCCCTCGTAGTTGTATTGTATTATTTTTTCTCATCGTATAAGATATAGAGCATAGGAGGGCATAGAAGAACAAAGATTGTAGAATTTATTTGAGCAGATAAATATTGCTATAGAAACCATGTACAAAATCACTTGAATTAATATAAGAATGCTTTGACCCAATTGTCTAGTGTCTTATGGTTGTCGTATGTATCTATTGAATGGTATGTTTACAACTTTCTTATATACTATGTTATGCATTTGTTTCAATGTTGTGTATGCACGTGATTTCATGTTGAATGTATGAAGTCTGTGAGAGGGAGAGCATAAGTTTCAATTGTTTCTCTTTCTGAGAATTCCTGCAAGGAGTGCAGAGAAATTCTGCAAGGAGTATGTCAACGAGTTTCTGAGTTTTACCTCAGAAAAAGCTCAGGAGAGGTATCGTTGATCTTATACCAGTAGGAGTGAAAGTATAGCACAGAGCCATGCAAAGTGTGCATAGGATGAGGAGAGTCTTTGAATTTTCCAACCCAAGAGAATGGTTGAAGAACTTCTATCACAAGTAGTGCACAAAGTTGGAGTTTTCGAATAACTAGAGGTTATTGTGGAAGCCGCAAGGAATGTGTGCAGGATTCCTTAGAATCCTTGAGTTTACAGTGAGGATCAAGATCAGGAAGGGTAGAGACTTGGAGAAGTTCATAGGAAGGACGAGGTTTGAAGTCACCTCATGGCATCAATCTTGGGAAGGTCAACGTTGATTCATTTGACAAGGATTCATCAAGAATATCGATGGATGGTTGGAATTCTTGAAGGGAGAATACTGATTTTTCATGGACCATCAAATCCAGTAGATCTGCGGGAATGATAAGGTCGAGTGTATTTCAAAACTCATAGGCTGAGGAGAAAGGGTAGTCGTCAAATCCAAAGGAGTGTGAGTTGTTTATTTGGCACTCTGAAATATTGACATTTCAGGAGTTGGAAGAGTGTGGAGGAAACTGTTTTTCAAAAGTCACGAGTCAATAAATCCTGATTCATGAAGGAGAACCTGGAGCGTTGGATCATGAAAAATGAGGACCATTGATCTGGCATAACGTTCATCGCGATTTCGCATTTCCGGAGAAGGGGAGAGGGCCACTTCACAAACCCCCAATACGTGAAATCTCGAGACGCTCAGAAGTTGGGCCCTAGGTCGCAGCTGGAGGTCACATCGGGAAGGATTAAAGGGAGGATATAGGGACTATTAAGCCTTATTTCAAGGTTTTGGGAATCATAGGATTCGAGTCAACTCAAAAGAGAAGTCTCGAAATTGCTAAACGCGAAGAACCTTTGTTTAGGATCGTGGTCACCATCGGTGGTCGCATGAAGGGAGCTCGTGCCTAGTGTTTCTTCACAGAGGTGGGGTTTGTAAAAGGAAACCTGTGGTTTATGTGATTTGAAGGTTCCAGTGGGGACGAAGGAGCCGTTTCAGCTAAAAGGAGTTTAAGATATGTAGACTGGGAGGTGAGCAGACCCTACTAAGGTGGGGCTCTGCGTCAGGTGGTATCATAACTTACAACTATTGTTTTTTGTAAGCAAGAGAAGATAGAGGATAGTTATGATTTGAATTATGTGTGGATAGATTGCAACAATTCCACCAAGAATACATCCAGAATGAACTTTACCCGATCCAACCATGGAGAGGGAAATGAGAGAACTTCGTGTTCGATTAGATGCTATGGAGACAACACATAGACATACACCTGATACTGGAGATATCAGTGAGGCTGAAAGCGAGAATGAAGAAGGAGAAGAATAAGTTGTAGCCGAAGATGCTGCAAAGGAATGTCTATTTAAAGTTGTTGTAAGGATAGGTTCCAAAGAAAAGTTGGACATCTCGATGTATGAATGCAACTTGGATGTTGAGGAGTTGTTATATTGGTTGAGAACTCTAGATAAATAATTCGACTATGAGGATATCGAAGAAGATAAGAAGGTTAAGCACATTGTCACTAGACTGAAAGGACATGCATCACTATGGTGGGATGAACTGCAGGCTGACAGGTGTTGCAAAGGTAAACAAATAATTAAGAGTTGGGATAGAATGGTAGCCAATATTAAAGACAAATTCATACCCATAGATTATCAAATCAATCTGTTTCTAAGAATGCATAATTTGAGACAGAAAGGGATGACAGTGAATGAATACATTGAGGAGTTTTACAGACTTAACATCAGAGCTGGTCATCATGAGAGTGATGATGAAAAGGTTGCCAGATATATGAATGGCCTGAGATATGAGATTCAGGATGAGATGAGCATGGTGACAATAAAAAATGTGGAAGATGCTTATCAGGTTACTCTGAAGGCAGAGGAAAAATTGGCCCGGAAGCAAGTTCAAAGGGGCAGAGGTAGAAGTCAGAGTAAAGGCAAAGCAATTTCCTGGGACAGAGTAAAGAAGCCTAAGGATGAAGAAAATAAACCTCCTAACCACCCAGAAGGGGGAGGAAGTTCACAAGGAATACAATATGCCGTTAGGAACCCTTTTCCTCGAGCAAGAGGAAGAGGAAGAGGTAGAGGAGGTGAATTAAAGTGTTTTGTCTGTGGGAAGATAGGGCACAAATCTTGGGAATGTCTCGATAGAAAAAGGGATGGAGGAGGCGAAGATCACATTTTATAAGAACATAAGTTAAATGTTGAGGCAGAGGATGCAGAAGGTGGAAGATCTTTGATGATGAGGAAAATTCTCTTGAAACTAGAGAAAGAGATGGAGAATCTAGTCCAGAGGAACAATTTGTTTAGAACTACTTGCAAAACCAAGGATAGGGTATGCAAGGTGAGTGTTGACAGTGGAAGCACAGATAATCTAGTATCCACAAATATGGTGGAGAAGCTAGAATTGGAGACAATTTCACATCCAAGCCCATATAAAGTTTCATGGTTGCAAAAAGGACATCGGGTAGCAGTCACTAAACAATGTTTAGTTGAATTTAAGATAGGGGGTTATAGATATGAGATATTATGTGATGTAATTCCCATGGATGTCTGTCATATTTTGTTGGGAAGGTCATGTAAATATGACAAAAACATTATTCATGGCGGGAGAAAGAAAACTTACACCTTGGAGAAGAATGGTAGGACGCATATGTTGCTTCTAATTGAAGACAAGAAGGCGAAAGCAGAAACAAGCAATGTTATACTTCTCATGAGTGGGAAGGAACTTTTGGATGAAGTCAAGAAAGATGAAGAAATGTAGTTTGTTATGGTTAGAAAACCTAAGTTCATCTTGACCAGTACCTCGATAAATGATCTACCTGAGGAAATTCAGGAACTACTGGAGAATTTCGTTGATATAGTGGTGGATGATTTACCTTGTTTGTTGCCACCCATCAGGAGTATAATCCATCACATTGACCTTATACCAGGAGCGAGTTTTCCAAACAAAGCATCGTACAGATTGACATCGGAGGAGAATGAAGAGGTTAAGAAGCAAGCCCAGGATTTGATGGACAAAGGGTTGATCAGAGAAAGCTTGAGTCCATGCGTTGTACCAACAGTGTTGAGTCCGAAAAAGGATGGTGGATGGAGAATGTGTACAGACTCGAGGGATATAAAAAAAATCACCATCAGGTATAGATTTACTTTACCGAGGATGGATGACTTGATGGATTGCTTGAGTGGGGCAAATTTTTTTTCAAAAATTGATTTGAAAAACAGATATCATCAGATTCAGATGAGAGAAGGTGATGAATGGAAAAAAAAATTCAAGATGAATGAAGGGATGTATGAATGGCTTGTCATGTCATTTGTCTTGACGAATACACCAAGTACTTTCATGATATTGATGAACGAAGTCTTGAAATATTTCATTGGTAAGTTTGTAATTGTGTATCTTGATGATATATTGATCTTCAGTAAGACTTAGGAAGAACATTTGAGACATTTAACTCTAGTGATGAGGAGGTTGTAGCAAGAGAAGTTGTTGATAAATCTGAAGAAGTCATCTTTCATGAAGACATAACTCATTTATTTAGGTTTTGTGATCTCTTCGAAAGAGTTGAAAATGGATCCTGAGAAGGTAAAAGCGATAAAAGAATGGTCGTTGTCAAGGAATATCTTTGAAGTTAGGAGCTTCCATGGACTAGTTAGTTTTTACAGGAACTTCATTAGAAATTTTAGTGGAATTTATGGACCAATGATGGACACAGTCAAGAAAAGACATAAATCTTTTCATTGGACAGAGGAAGCGGAGAAAAGTTTCAAGTTTTTAAAAAAATATATAATTGAACAACTAGTTTTGGTTCTGCCATATTTCAGTAAAACATTTCAAGTGAGATGTGACACAAGTGGATTTGCGATTGGAGTAGTCTTAAGTCAAGATAATAGACTAGTTTCATACTTTAGTGAGAAACTGAATGAGGCCAAAAGGAATTATTACACGTATTATAAAGATTTTTATGTAGTCATACAAGCGCTGAAGAAATGGAGGCACTACCTGGTTCCAAAAGAGTTTGTTTTGTATAGCGACAACCAGGCCTTACAGTTTATAACCAGACAGGTGAAACTGAACCAGAAACATGCAAAATGGGTTGAGTTCATGCAGAGATTTACTTTTGTTATAAATAAAATTTCTAGAAATTCTAACAAGGTTGTTGATGCATTGAGCAGGAAATGTTTGATTCTACAGGAGTTTCGAGTGAAGACCTTAGGTTTTGATAGCCTTAAGGAAATGTACAGAGATGATTCAGATTTCAAGGATGATTATGAAGCATGTGAGAATCTTGTTCTGAGAGACATAAGTGAATGGATTGAATATTTAATTCAAGATAGATTGCTATTCAAAGGAAATCAGTTGTGTATCCCAAAGAGTTCTATGAGAGAAAACATTTTGAAGGAAAATCATAGTGGGGGATTGGCAGGACATTTCGGCCATGATAAAACATTTGCGCAACTAAACAGTTTGTATTATTGGTCGGGAATGAGGACAAATGTCAAAACGTTTTTCAACATATCTAGAATCTTCCATCACGCAAAGGGGAAAAGACAGAATACTGGGTTGTATCAACCATTTCCAATACCAGAGAGGCTATGGGACACAGTAAGCATGGATTTTGTGTTGGTACTACCAAGGACACATAGAGGTTGTGATTCCATATTTTTGGTAGTCGATACATTTTCCAAGATGGAATATTTTATTCCATGTCAGAAAACCAATGATGCAACACACATTGCAAATCTATTTTTTAAAGAAGTTGTTCGACTTCATGGTTTACCCAAGACTATTGTTTCAGACAGAGATACCAAATTTGTTGGTCATTTCTGGAAGACACTATGGAAGAATTTGGGGAAAAATTTATCCTTTAGCTCATCATATCACCCTCAGACGGATGGACAAACTGAGGTGGTAAATCAAAGTTTGGGGGACTTATTGAGGAGTTTAGTAGTTGAACATCACATTCAGTGGGATCAGATTCTGCCATAAGTGGAATTTGCATATAATGACTCGCCTAATAGGAGTACAAGAAAGAGCCCATTTCATATAATGTATGGAATGTAGCTGAGAGGAGTATCTGAGTTGAGAGAATTAGAGCAGAGTGAGTTCAGAAGTGTTGGAGCAGAATATGTTGCAGCAGAGATGCAAGAGCTCCACAGTAAGATTAAAAATCAATTACAGAATTCCAACCAGGAATACAAGTGTAGAGAAGATCAACACAGGAGAGGGCTTAAATTAGAAGTGGGAGATTTAGTTTTGGCACATCTCAGAAAAGAAAGGTTCCCAAGGGGAACATATTATAAGCTGAAGATGAAAAAGATAGGGCCATGTAAGATTTTACGGAAATTTGAGGAAAATGCTTATGAGATAGAATTTCCAGATGATGTGAGCATATCACCCATCTTCAACATAGCATATTGGTATCCTTATAGAGAAGATGAAGCAAGAGGAGAAGAGAATCATAAGGAAATTCAGTGGGTCAAATAGATGCCTGTAGCTGAAAAGCCATAGATGGAAAAGATCATTGACCAGAGAGTTGGTAAAAATACCCGAAGGAAGACATATTTTGAATACTTGGTAAAGTGTAAAGGACACTCGATTGAATATGCCAGTTGGGAAAGAGAAGAAGATATCTAGAAACATGGACAGACAGTGCAGGAGCTCATGTATAGGAGTCCATGAATTGTTTAGCTAGAGGAGTATGATGCAGAAGCATCTTTAGCAATCACGAGTGGAGGACAACTGGATATACACCAACGCGCATTTTGAAATGATTTTGAATTTCAAAGGATGGCACATTAATGTAATATCTGAAAACATATATTTTATTTTAATGTCTTGGGGATTGTAATGCAGATATTGAGCATTCTCTCTCATATGCCGATTGTGGAAATTTATTGTAATAAATGTAAAGTAGTTGTAGTCTTTAATTTTGATAAGATAGCTTAAGGTTGTAGGAGGTAAAAACTCATGAAGACTCCCTCGTAGTTGTATTTTATTATTTTTTCTCATCATATAAGTTGTAGAGCAGAGGAGGGTAGAGAAGAACAAAGATTGTAGAATTTATTTGAGCAGATAGTTGTTGCTATAGAAACCATGTACATAAGCACTTGAATTAATATAAGAATGCTTTGACCCAATTTTCTGGTGTATTATGGTTGCCGTATGTATCTATTGAATGGTATGTTTACAACTTACTTATATACTATGTTATCCATTTGTTTCAATGTTGTGTATGCACGTGATTTCATGTTGAATGTATGAAGTCTGTGAGAAGGAGCATATAACTTTCAATTGTTTATCTTCCTGAGAATTATTGCAAGGAGTGTAGTGAAAGTCCGCAAGGAGTGCGTTGACGCATTTCTGAGTTTTACCTCGGAAAAAGCTCATGAGAGGTACCATTGATCTTATACGAGTAGGAGTGCAAGTATAACACAAAGCCATGCAAGGTGTGTGCAGGATGAGGAGAGTCTTATACTTTTCCAACCCAAGTGAATGGTTGAATAAATTGTGTCACAAGGAGTGCGCAGAGTTGGACTTGTTGAATAATCATAGGTTATTGTGGAAGCTGCAAGGAGTGTGTGCAGGATTCCTTAGAATCCTTGAGTTTACAGCGAGGATCAAGCTCAGGAAGGGTAGAGACTTGGATAAATTCAGAGGAAGGATGAGGTTTGAAGTCACCTCGTGGAATCAAGATCAGGAGGGTCGATGCCGAGTCATTTGATGAGGAGACATCGAGAATCTTGACGGACGGTTAGAATTTCGGAAGGGAGAATATTGATTTTCCATGGATCGTCAGATCCAGTAGATCCATGGGAAGGATAAGGCCGAGTGTCTTTCAACACTCACAGGCCCAGGAGAAAAGGTATCCTTCATATCCAGAGGAGCGCAAGTCGTTGATTTGGCATTTGAAATATCGACATTTTGGGAGTCAGAAGACTATGGAGGAAACTGTTTTTTGAAAGTTGCGAGTTATGAAATCCCAATTCGTGAAGGAGAACCTGGAGCATCAGATCATGGAAAACGAGGACCTTCGATATGGTGTAACAGTCATCGCGAGTTCACATTTTGGGAGTAGGGGAGAGGGCCACTTCACAAACCCTCGATACGCAAAATCCTGATGCACTCGGAAGTTGGGCCCTAGTTCGTAGCGGGAGGTCACTTCAGGAAGGATTAAAGGGAGGAGATATGGATTGTTAAGCCTTATTTCAGGGTTTCAAGAATTGGAGGAGTTGAGTTGACTCGAAAGAAAAGTCCCGAAATTGTGAAATGCGAGGTGCCTTTGTTTAGGCTTATGGTCACCGTTGGTGGTCATGTGAAGGGAGCTCGCACCTAGTGTTTGTTCACATAGGAGGGGTTCGTAAAAGGATACCTATGGTTTATGTGATTTGAAGGTTCCAGCGGGGAACAAGGAGTTGTTTTGTCTCAAAGGAGTTGAAGATTCATAGACTGGGAGGTCAACAGACCCTGTTGAGGTGGGGCTTTGTGTCACGACACATTGCCAATTCAAGCACCCAATTGATCTGACCCCTGACGCACCTCTACCTAATGGTCCAGTCTATCGGTGCTCCCTGATGGAGAATGATGAAATCAATAATTAGATCTAAGAGATTCTTCAAAAAGGGAAAATCAAACCCAACCCCTCCCATTGCGGAATCTTGATCATACTGGTGCAAAAGAAGGACGGACTTGGCAAATTTGCATTGATTACAGAGTCTTAAACAAAATCACAATCAGGAACTGCTATCCCATTCCTAGGATTGATGAACTTCTTGACCAAATCAAGGGGGAAAAGTTATTCAACAAGATTGAACTGAAGTCTGGCTACCTCCAGGTTCCCATTGAACCAACTGATGTCTGGAAGACAACCTTCAAGTCTAAAGAAGGTCTCTACAAATGGCTAGTCATGCCGTTTGGCTTAACAAATTCACCAACCACTTTCATGAGGTTGATGGATGATGTATTGATACCTTTCACCAACTCCTTTGTGGTAGTATATTTGGATGACATCCTCATCTTCAATATAACATGGGAGGAGCACATGCGACATATTCATCAGGTTTTGAGAACTCTACGACAAGACAAGCTTTATGCCAACTTGGAAAAATTTTGTTTTGGAATGAACATGGTCCAATACCTGGGCTACATTGTTGATGATCATGGGGTACATGTTGATCCAAATAATATCCAAGTCATCTGTGACTGGCCGGCCCCAACCACACTTACTAAGCTTCGAAGCTTCTTGGAACTAGTCAATTGCTACCGACGGTTCGTGTTGGGATTCTCTCATATTGCATGGTACCTTAGCTAGGTAACCAAGGGAGGTGGTAGGGCCAACTTTACATGGGGGAACGAGTAGAAATGAACATTCGATGATATGAAACATCATTTGTGCTCAGCTCTCGTACTCTCCTTGCCCGATCTGAAACAACCATTCGAGATTGAGACTAATTCATATGACTATGTTGTGGGTGCAGTTCTCACTCAACACGAGCATCCTATGGCATACCATAGTCATACACTCTTTGATATTGTCTGGAAATACCCCACCTATGACAACGAAATGTATTCCATTGTACAAGCCTGCCTTCAATGGAAACATTACATTTTGGGGAAAGAGATGATCATAAACACTGATAACAAGCTTGTGTAATTCATACAGACAAAGGGGAAATTGCAGAACGACCTCCATCAGAAGTGGTCTACCTACCTACAACAGTTACATATCAACATCAGGTATAAGACAAGTATCTCCAATTGTGTCATTGATTGTCTCATTCGGCCTCATGTGGCTGCACTCACCATTATGCTTTATTCATGTGGACATGAAGCATCAGAGTGGCCCCAATTTTATCAGCAAGATTCGTACTTCGCCACCACATATCAAATCTTGGGTACAGGAACCACTGTCATTGATTTTCAAATTTAGTACGGAATCTTATGCCACCTGGGCCATCTCTCTATTCCTACAAGTTAGCGTGCAAAGCTAATTTTGGAAGCCCACTACAGTCGAGTGGAAGGACATTTTGGCATAGAGAAAACTATGGCCGTTCTTTAGAAACATTTTTATTAGCCAACACTTTAATAGGACATCAACAAGTATATCTGATCTTGCACTGCCTGTGCCATTTCCAATCTAGCCATCAAGAAGTAAGTATTATACACCCCTCTTCCTATTCCCTAGAAGCCATGGGAATCCATCTCAATGGATTACATGTCTGGGTTTCCATCCACCAAGCAAAAAAATGACTGCGTGTTTTTGGTCGTTGATTGATTTTTGAAGATGGCCATCCTCACAGCCTATAAGAAGAATGTCAGAGCGGCCGAAACTGCCAAGATATTCTTCGAACGAGTTTGGGTCCACTTTGGGATACCACATACCATCATCTATGACTATGATAGTAGGTTCCTCAACACCTTTTGGTCGAGTCTCTAGTCTTTGTTGGACACCAAGATCACAAAATCCACTTCTTTCCACCCCCAAACCGATGGCCAAACTAAGTTCATAAATTGGATGATTGTGCACATCCTACGCATGTACAATTCTAAGAATCCTTATACATGGGATGAGAGTCTCCCATATGTCCATCACAACTACAACAGGGCTCTCCATAGTTCCACCGGCCACAACCCATTTCAGGTGGGTCTGGGATTCCAACCCTTGGGACCCATTGATGTTTCACTTCCTATTTCCACCGCACAAACAGACTCTTCCCCTGATTAGTCATCAATCGACAAAGCCACCAGATTCATTGAGAAGATTCAACACATCCGCCAACAGGTCCAAGAGATTTTGCATAAATCCAATGCTAAGTGCAAGCAGTGCCACGATCAACACAGGGTACCACACCATTTTTAGGTTGGCGAAAAAGTCTGGTTACATTTGTAGAAGGAGGGTCTCACTGGGCCCCATTGGAATCTTCGCCCAATCCGTTATGGGCCTTACACTATCACCAAGTCTGTGGGTAGCAATTCTTTTGAGATCAACACTCCACCCTTCTTTGGTCTGCATCCAATATTCAATGTGGACCTCCTTAGGCCATATTTTCCACCAATTATTGGACACCTATGAGATCATCAAACAAATGACACCAACAAATCTCAACCTTGAATGCATGTAACAAGAAACCACCGATCATATCGTGGACACACAAGTCAAGGGCACTCACCAAAAATGGATCCAACTTTCTCAGGTTGTCAAGGAAGAGCAACTCCTACACCAAGGAAAGTGGCTCACCTAGGGCCAAATACAGCAAAAGTTTCCTCACCTGATGGGGGAACTCAATGCAATGGAGACCATTTCTTCCTAAGGGGGGAGGATTGATCCAGGTTGATATTGGTGGCCACCCACCTATTCCAATTGGCTCATCGTGTCCATTTTTTATCAACACTTCTTTCTGTACTTCTTTATAATTGTAATTTATACACTTCAGAGGCTGTCTGAAGCCTCACACATTCTCTAGGTGGACACGGGTGGCCTCTCACCTAATTTAACTAGCTTATTTTGCATGTTTTCATTTCATCACATCTTGTTGTACTTCCAGGGTTGTTTTGGGGCCCTAAATGTTGTTTTTTTGGCTCGCCATAGTCAGACCATAGTTGGAGTTAGAGTCTGATGGTGGAATGTGTAGTTATCTGAAATACCTTTCCAATGGGTTATCACATGCCTAAAATGATGGTCGTCAACAAACGCAATGACCCTAGGAAGTTTAGGCACCAAATTCTACCAACTTACCCATAGGGCCCACATTCCTCTTGGTGTTTCACATTCTAAGATTAGCTTTTTGGATGTCTAGGGTTTGGACATTCATGAGTAATATGAAAAGGCCCTATGGACTCTCATTGTAATCCATTATTCTCAAATGGATGCGTGTAGCATCCACATCTCTTCTCAGAGATAGCTACCACCATTTGAGCAAGTTTCATTTCTGCAGTTTTACAGTTTCAACCTATTTCATTATTTAATAGAAGATATTGCTCACTAGATATTTGTGTTATTCTTCCTATCTCTGTGTTTATTATATTCAGACTGTTAATCAGGTCGTTCTGCTCCTAAATCTAGATCATTAATCCAAAACCAACTCATCCTAATAGTAAATTCGATCCATTGCCAAAGGAAAACCAACCTCCATTGTAGAAGGATAAAATAAGGATGAAGATGAGGAAAACAAAGAAGCTTTAGGGGAGTAAATGGAGGAAAATGTGGAAGAAGAAGAATAACATGAATAAGAAAGATATTGATCAGCTTAAGAAGATGAAATAGAGGCTAAATAGAAGTGAAAAATCAATGTGTGTTTTCAAAATACTTTGTGGCAGTTCTAAAGAAGGGAACAAGCTCTTCACCCCCTCTACAAGGGGTAGAAAATTCAATGGGGGCTCGACAGTATTTGAGCATCTTATTTTAGGTTTATGATGTGTCATTTATGTGTGATTCTTTGTAACCAATTTGTGATAATTTACTCATGTATTAAGGAAATTGTTAAGGGAAGTACTAAGAATATTTGATCTTTCACTCCATTTTTCTTTGAAGGGAGGTTGGAAATCAACATAAAGTTGAATCTTGTTGCAATATAAAATCTCTTTGATCGAACCTTCCTATGAGAAATCACTGCAGGATATTTAATACAAAATATCTCCTTATGAAAAAATTTCTAGCACCGACTGCATCTTATGAGATAGAGTTCAAGTGTCACATCCTTTTGTTTGGGGAAGAGATAAGCGTTTATTAACATTTGTGCTTCTGATAAGCCATTACTATCAATAAAACTTGTATTTTTTGCATTGACTGGTCTGTATTCTAGGTTAGTGGTTAGATTCTATGTTCATTCAGTATTTCTCTATCTGTGAATCCACTCAACCCAGGATATTGACCCCACTTCAATTTTTTAATGCTTTCAATTATTCTTATGTTGGATCATTTATTTGGTTCTTAGCATGTAAATAATAATCTTTTTTTTTTAGTTGTAGGTGGCTGAGTATAAATTGGATTTCTATATAGAATAGAGCTCACTTTAGTGTTAATGGATCATTTCATGAAGTTAGATCTACTATAGGCTCAACCGTTCAACTCTTATATTCAGGAAATCAATGCCACAGGCTAGCTGACTGGTTGAAACAAGAGATGGTTTCTTCTACATGTTACCATTTATTGGGTTGAAGTGAGTTACATACTCTATTTATGTAGTGTAATATATGATATTGGTGATCCTTCATATTTAATAGTGTTATACATTATTTTGGTCACCCTAGTGATGATTTCACAAACATGTGTTCATGCTCCCAACATGACTTTTTGCTTGAGAAAAACAACTTCTTTCCTCCTCTACAAGGATTATTTTTAGAAAGGGTCCGTAGGCTACATATATTACACAGTGCAAAAATATATGATTTCCGCAGGTTGCTCTATAGCCGGCCCACGTGATTTCCGCTAATCCGGATTATTTTCGGCACGAAATGAGATCGAAGATATAATAAAGAAATGCACAGAGATATCACAAATATTCAATAATATAATAGAAATGTATGATATATGAAACCATAAACATAGATATACAGTATTACACAATTTCTATTAATGAAAGAAATGTACAAAGACTGTAAAAATACAGAGTGAAAGACTTGCTAGAATGGTGGCAGCTTATCTTTGAGAAGAGATGTGACGACTACTCCCATTCGCAAGAAGATGATTACAATGAGGGTCTGAAGGAATTTTTACAATAAAAAGGAATGCCAAAAGTCCTGGACATCTAAAAACCTAACCTTAGGAGATGAGGCGCCAAAAGTCATGTGGGCCCCATTTGGGTAAGTTAGTACATCAACTTCTTGGGGTCGTAACTTTTGCATACGATCTCTGTTTTAGGCGTATGATAGCTCGTTGGAAAGGTATTGTTGAGGAGATCCTTTTTGGGAACTCAATAATTCCTCTATCCATAATTAAAAACCTCGATATCAAAAAACCTTTATTTGGGCCCTCAAAATGGCCCCGGAAGTTAAAAATTGCTAAAAATAGTAAATTGCCAAATTTGCCAGAAAACTTTTTTGAGCCAGTATGAAAAGGTGGGTGGCCACCGATATCCACCTGGATCAATCCTCCCTCCTTAGGAAGAAATGGTCTCCATTTCATTGAGTTCATGGGGGAGAGGGAAAATCGTTTGTTGAATCTGCATCTTGGTGAGTTGCTTGCCTTTCTGGAGACGTCGCACTGCTCAGTTTGTGGAAGTCTGTCACGAACCTGTTGAGTCTAAGGCTATTCAACAATTTGGGATACATGAGAGGATGATGTGAAAAATAAATATTTTTTCTTTTTTGCAACCTTGTTGACCTGCTTTTATTGGATAGAAGGTGCCTGGGGCGAAGCTGTAGTGGTTGTTGTGTCCTTCTGTTCCCATAATTTTGAACAGATTGTGAAGAAGCTGAATTTTGCAGTATGAGATACTACCTTATGGAACTTTTTAGGTGGAACAGTAGTCGGAAATACCTCTAGTATTCTGTAGAGATGAGCCCCTAGAGAAACAATGACACTGCAGGGTCGAGATTCATAAATAGCATGGCGCTTCCACATACATGGTTGGCCCAAGAGAACATCACATACATCTAGTGGGGAAACATCACATAGTACCTCATCCTTGAAGGGTTGGATTCCATATGACAATTGACATTGCTGGCTGACACAAAGATCTCATCCTTGGCGAAGCCACCCGATGTTGTATGGTTTCGGGTGTGGTGTTGTTGACAATCCCAACTGTTTGACGACATCTGCTAAGATGAGGTTCTTCTGGCTTCTGCTATCAACAATCAAATGTAGCGGGGTCCCCTTCACCCACATCTGTGAATGAAAAAGGTCCTCCCCCTCTTCAGGATATGTTGGTTCTTCTGGTTGAATTGTTGCGGTCGCAACAATAGCAGTGGGGTCTACGTCAATGATTTGTCCTTTACCAGTATTTTCAGAATCAGATTCTGAATAAGGGTTCGACTCCTTGTCTTTGATCTCGACCACCAATGATTGTTTTGAGAGACATTCATCGGTGTTGTGCCAGGGGCGTTTGTAGGAATCACACCATTTTTTGGTGTCCTTCTTTGCCTTCCCGTGACCCTTCTTTTCATGTGGCTTGGACTGGTTTTCGGGAGACTATGTGTTAGGGACATCTTTTTCATACTTTGGTTGTTGTGGATTTTCAGAACCAAAATCTTGTTTGTTCTGGTGCTTAAATTGTTGCTCGATTTTAATAGAATATCGATAGGCAGCATTGAGTGATAAGATGTCCAAAAAATCCATTTCAGTTTGGATGTATGTGTGTAGAGCCCCACGGTATTTTAGAACCAAATGTCGTTTGGATTCTTTGATACCCAGCTTGGTGCACAAGGTATGGAAGGTATTAGTGAACTCCTGAACTGCTTGGCCCCTCTCTTGTTGCAGTGTGGTCCATCTCATGTATTGGTCCTCATAGTTTCCAATAGGGTGATATTGTTCCTTTACCGCATCCACAAAAAAATCCCAAGTGGGATCGACCCCATATATTTCAGACTCCTCTGTGGAACTCTGCTCCCAATAATTTTCCTACCAATGTTTGACATGGGGGAGAGCTTTAAGGAGTGAGAAGGTGATCATTTCTTTGTCGAAAAATTTGTGAACAGAGAAATAACCTTCTAGCATATTTAACCATTTGTCTAGGGCTTCTGCATCTATCTGTCCTTCAAATACAGGAATATCAAAATTAACTTGTACCTTGAAAGGCGAGGTGCCTCCAAAGTAGCCACTTGATGAATATGTGCCTGTTTCTATCGGCAGGCGTTGAAGGATGTGGGAAAATTCTCCATCATTTCGTCCCTCTGTTGCGTGAGAGCTTGCTCAAGCAACAGACTGATAGGATCGCATGCTTCGTCATTTTTCTTTTCTTCTTCCATTGAGGGTTTATTGGGTGTGCGAGAGAGATTTTCCTCAAGACAGACAAGCTTGAGATCCAACTTTCTATAATCATACCTCCTCGGGGACATACACTGAAAAAAATGACCAAGAACAGCCTGCTCTGATACCACTGATCCGGATTATTTTCGGCACGAAATGCGACTGGAGATATAATAAAGAAATGCACAGAGATATCACAGATATTCAATAATATAACAAAAATGTATCAGATATGAAACCATAAACACAGATATATAGTAATACACGATTTCTATTAATGAAAGAAATGTACAGAGACAGTAAAAATATAGAGTGAAAGACTCGCTAGAATTGTGGAAGCTTATCTCTGAGAAGAGATGTGACGGCTACTCGCATTCACAAGAAGATGATTACAATGAGGATCTGAAGGCATTTTTACAATAAATAGGAATTCCAAAATTCCTAGACATCCAAAAACCTAATCCTAGGAGATGAAGCGCAAAAAGTCAAGTGGGCCCCATTTGGGTAAGTTAGTACATCAACTTCCTGGGGTCGTAACTTTTTCATATGATCTCCGTTTTAGGCATATGATAGCTCGTTGGAAAGATGTAATCGAGGAGATTCATTTTGAGGGATAAATAATGCCTTAATATATCATTTAGAACCTATATCTATAAAAACCTTCATTTGGGCCGTCAAAATGGCCCCGAAAATTAAAAACTGCTAAAAATAGTAAATTGCCAAATTTGCCAGAAAACCGTTTTGAGCCAGTCGAAAAAGGTGGGTGGCCATCAATATCCACCTAGATAAATCCTCCATATTTAGGAATAAATGGTCTCCATTTCATTGAGTTCCCGGGGGAGAGGGAAACGTGTTTGTTGAATCTGCATCTTGGTGAGCTGCTTGCCTTTCTGGAGACGTTGCGTTGCTCAGTTTGTGGAAGTCTGTCACGAACTTGTTGAGGCTAAGGCTATTCAACATGTAAACTACATGACAGAACAATGTGCAGAAGGAATCTTTTCACTTTGCCGCAACCTTGTCAAACTGCTTCTATTGGATAGAAGGTGCTTGGGGCGAAGTTGTAGTGGTCGCAGTGTCCTTTTGTTCCCATTTTGAACAGATTGTGAAGAAGATGAATTTTTTAGTATGAGATACTACCTTGCGACACTTTTTTGGTGGAACAGTTGCTGGAACTACCTCTAGAATTCTGTAGAGATGACCCCCTATAGAAACAATCAAACTACGGGGTCGAGACTAGTAAACAACGTGGCGCTTCCACATATATGGTTGGCCCAAGAGAACATCAAAGACATCTAGTGGGGAAAAATCACATAATACCTCATTCTTGAAGGGTTGGATGCCATATGACAATCAACATTGCTGGCTGACATGAAGATCTCGTCCTTGGTGAAGCCACTTGATGTTGTATGGCTGCGGGTGTGGTGTTGTCGACAATCCCAACTGTTTGATGACCTCAACTGAGATGAGGTTCTTCTGGCCTCCACTATCAACAATAAAATGCAGTGGGATCCCCTTCACCCACATCTATGAATGAAAAAGGCGCTCCCCCTCTTCAAGATCTGTTGGCTCTTCTGGTTGAATTGTTGCGGTCGCGACAATAGTAGTGGGGTCTACGTCAATGATCTGGCCTCTACCATTATTTTTAGAAACAGATTATGAATCAAGGTTCAGCTCCTTGTCTTTGATCTCAACCACCAATGACCATTTTGAGCAACATTCAGCGGTGTTGTGCCAGGGGATTTTGTGGGAATCACACCATTTTCCGATGTCCTTCTTTGTCTTCCTATGACCCTTCTTTTCATGTGTCTTGGACTGGTTTTCAAGAGACTGTTTGTTAGGGACGTCTTTGTCATACTTTGGTTGTTGGATATTTGCAGAACCAAAATCCTATTTGTTCTAGTGCTTAAATTTCTGCTCGATTTTCACAACATATCGATAGGCAGCACCGAGTGATGAGATGTCCAAAAAATCCATTTCAGTTTGGATGTATCTGTGTAGAGCCCCAGGGTATTTCAGAACCAAATGTTGTTCGGATTCTTTGATACCCAACTTGGTGTGAAAGGTATGGAAGGTATTGGTGAACTCTAGAACTGCTTGGCCCCTCTCTTGCCGCAATGTGGTCCATCTCATGTATTGGTCCTCATAGTTTCCAATATGGTAATATTATTTCTTTATCGCATCCACAAAAAAATCCCAAGTGGGATCGGCCCCATATATTTCAGAATCCTCTATGGAACTCTTCTCCCAACAAGTTTCCCACCAATGTTTGACATGGGGGAGAGATTTAAGGAGTGTGAAGGTGATATTTTCTTTGTCGAAAAATTTGTGAACAAAGAAATAACCTTCTAGCAAATTTAACCATTGTCTAGGGCTTCTGCATCTATCTGTCCTTCAAATATAGGAATATCAAAACTAACTTGTACCTTGAAAGGTGAGGTGCCTCCAAAGTGGCCGCTTGATGAAGATGCGCCTGTTTCTATCGGTAGGCATTGAAGGATGTGGGAAAAATTCACCATCATTTTGTCCAGTTGTCGTGTTAGAGCTTGCTCAAGCAACAGACTGATAGGATCGTCTGCTCCGTCGTTTTTCGTTTCTTTCGCCATTGAGGGTTTATTGCATGTGCGAGAGAAATTATCGTCAAGACAAACAATATCGAGACCCAACTTGCTATACTCAGACCTCATCGGGGACATGCACTAAAAAAAATGACCAAGAACAACCTGCTCTAATACCACTGATTCAGATTATTTTGGGCACGAAATGAGATCAAAGATATAATAAAGAAATGCACTGAGATATCATAGATATTCAATAATATAACAGAAATGTATCAGAGATGAAACCATAAACAAAGATATATAGTAATACATGATTTCTATTAATGAAAGAAATGTACAGAGACTGTAAAAATACAGAGTGAAAGACTCACTAGAATGGTGGCAACTTATCTCTGAGAAGAGATGTGACGACTACTCGCATTCACAAGAAGATGATTACAATGAGGCTCTAAAGGCCATTTTACGATAAAAAGGAATGCCAAAAGTCCTAGACATCCAAAAGTGTAACCCTAGGAGATGAAGCGCCAAAAGTCATGTGGGCCCTGTTTGGGTAATTTAGTACATTAATTTCTCGGGGTCGTAACTTTTGCATACCATCTCCGTTTTAGGTGTATGATAGATATTTGGAAAGGTATCATCAAGGAGATTAATTTTTGGGGCTCAATCATGACATAGGCTATCATTGCGAACCTCGATCTCAAAAAACCTTCATTTGGGCCCTTAAAATGGCCCTAGAAGTTAAAAACTGCTAAAAATAGTAAATTGCCAAATTTGCCAGAAACCTGTTTTGAGCCAGTAGGAAAAGGTGGGTGGCCACCGAAATCCACTTGGATCAATCCTCCCTCCTTATGAAGAAATGGTCTCCATTGCATTGAGTTCCCGGGGAAGAGGGAAAAGCATTTGATGAATCTGCATCTTGGTGAGCTGCTTGCCTTTCTTGAGACGTCTCGTTGCTCAGTTTGTGGAAATCTATCACGAACCTGTTGAGGCTGAGGCTGTTAAACAAGTTGGGATACATGAGAGGACGGTGTGCAGAAGGAATATTTTCTATTTACTGCAACCTTGTCAACCTGCTTCTGGTGGATAGAAGGTGCTTGGGCGAAGCTGTAGTGGTTTCAATGTCCTTTTGTTCCCATTTTGAATAGATTGTGAAGAAGCTAAATTTTGCAGTAGGAGATACTACCTTGCGACACTTTTCAAGTGGAACAGTAGTCAGAACTACCTATGGTATTCTGTAGAGATGACCCCCTAGACAAAAAAGGACACTGTGGGGTCGAGACTCATAAACAACGTGGTGCTTCCACATATATGGTTGGCCCAAGAGAACATCACAGACATCTAGTGGGGAAACATCACATAATACCTCATCCTTGAAGGGTTGGATGCCATATGACAATCGACATTGCTGGCCGACACGAAGATCTCATCCTTAGCGAAGCCACCCGATATTGTATGGCTACGGGTGTGGCATTGTCGACAATCCCAACTGTTTGACAACCTCTGTTGAGATGAGGTTCTTTTGGCTTCCACTATCAACAATAAAATGCAGCGGGGTCCCCTTCACCCACATCTGTTAATGAAAAAGGCGCTCCCCCTCTTCAGGATATGTTGGTTCTTTTAGTTGAATTGTTGCGGTCGCGACAATAGCAGTGGGCTCTGCGTCAATGATCTGTCCTTTACCAGTATTCTCATAATCAAATTATGAATTAGGGTTCGTCTCCTTGTCTTTGATCTTAGCCGCCAATGACTGTTTTGAACGACATTCATCGGTGTTGTTTCAGGGGCTTTTGTGGGAATCACACCATTTTCCGGTGTCCTTCTTTGTCTTCCCGTGACCCTTCTTTTCATGTGGCTTGGACTAGTATTCGGGAGATTGTTTGTTAGGGACTTCTTTGTCACACTTTGGTTGTTACGGATTTGTAGAACCAAAATCCTGTTTGTTCTACTGCTTAAATTTCTGCTCGATTTTAACAGCATATCGATAGGAAAAACCGAGTGATGAGATGTCCATAAAATCCATTTCAGTTTGGATGTATCTGTGTAGAGCCCCATGGTATTTCAAAACCAAATGTCATTCAGATTCTTTGATACCTAGCTTGTTGTGCAAGTTATGGATGGTATTGGTGAACTCCAGAACTGCTTGGCCCCTCTCTTGCCGCAGTGTGGTCCATCTCATGTACTGGTCCTCATAGTTTCCAATAGGCTAATATTGTTCCTTTACCGCATCCACAAAAAAATCCCAAGTGGGATCGGCCCCATATATTTCAGACACCTCTGTGGAACTCTGCTCCCAATAAGTTTCCCACCAATGTTTGACATGGGGGAGAGATTTAAGGAGTGTGAAGGTGATCTTTTCTTTTTCAGAAAATTTGTGAACAGAGAAATAACCTTCTAGAATATTTAACCATTTTTCTAGGGCTTATGCATCTATCTGTCCTTCAAATAGAGGAATATAAAAATTAACTTCTACCTTGAAAGGTGAGGTGCCTCCAGAGTGTCCGATCGGTGACTATACGCCTATTTCTATCGACAGATGTTGAAGGATGTGGGAAAAATTCTCCATCATTTCGTCCCTCTGTCATGTGAGAGCTTGCTCAAGCAACAGACTGATAGGATCGTCTGCTCCATCGTTTTTATTTTCTTCCACCATTGAGGGTTTCTTGGGTGTGTAAGAGTGATTGTCCTTAAGACAGACAAGATCAATACCCAACTTGCTATATTCAGACCTTGTCGGGAACATGCTCTGAAAAAAATGACCAAGAACAACATGCTCGAAAGTTAAAAACTACTAAAAATAGTAAATTGGCAAATTTGTCAGAAATTTTTTTTGAGCTAGTATGAAAAGGTGGGTGGCCACTGATATCCACCTGGATCAATCCTCCCTCATTAGGAAGCAATGGTATCCATTGCATTGAGTTCCCGGGGGAGAGGGAAAAGTGTTTGCTGAATCTGCATCTTGGTGAGTTTCTTTCCTTTCTGTAGACGTCTCGCTGCTCAGTTTGTGGAAGTCTGTCACGAACCTGTTGAGGCTGAGGCTATTCAACAAGTCAGGCTACATGAGAGGATGGTGTGTAGAAGGAATCTTTTTTCTTTGCTGCAACCTTTTCGACCTGCTTCTGTTGGATAGAAGGTGCTTGGGGCGAAGCTGTAGTGGTTGCACTGTCCTTTTGTTCCCATTTTGAACAGAATGTGAAGAAGCTGAATTTGATAGTATGAGAGACTACCATGCAACACTTTTTAGGTGGAACAATAGTCAGAACTACCTCTGGTATTCTGTAGATATGACCCCTAGAGAAACAATGACACTGCGAGGTCGAGACTCATAAATAACATGGCGCTTCCACATATATGGTTGGCCCAAGAGAACATGAAAGACATATAGTGGGGAAACATCACATAATACCTCATCCTTGAAGGGTTGGATTCCATATGACAATCGACATTGCTGACTGACATAGAGATCTCGTCCTTAGTGAAGCCACCTGATGTTGTATGGATGCGGGTGTGGTTTTGTCGACAATCCCAACTGTTTGATGACCTCTGTTGAGATGAGGTTCTTCTGGCTTCCGCTATAAACAATAAAATGTAGTGGGGTCCCCTTCACCCACATATGTGAATGAAAAAGGTTCTCCCCCTCTTCAAGATCTGTTGGTTCTTCTGGTTGAATTTTCGCGGTCATGACAATAGCAGTGGGGTCTACATTAATGATCTTTCCTTTACCAGTATTTTCAGAATCATATTTTGAATCAGGTTTTGGATCCTTGTCTTTGATCTCGGCCACCTTTGACTTTTTTGAGCGACATTCATCAGTGTTGTGCCAGGGGATTTTGTGGGAATCACACCATTTTCTGGTGTCCTTCTTTGTCTTCCCGTGACCCTTCTTTTCATGTGGCTTGGACTGGTTTTCGGGAGACTGTTTGTTAGGGACGTCTTTTTCATACTTTGGTTGTTGTGGATTTGCAGAACCAAAATTCCATTTGTTCTACTGCTTAAATTTCTGCTCAATTTTAACAACATATCAATAGGTAACACCGAGTGATGAGATATCCAAAAAATCCATTCCAATTTGGATGTATCTTTGTAGAGCCCCATGGTATTTTAGAACCAAATGTCATTCAAATTCTTTGATACCCATATTGGTACGCAAGCTATGGAAGGTATTGGTGAACTCCAGAACTCCTTGGCCCCTCTCTTGCCGTAGTGTGGTCCATCTCATGTACTGGTCCTCATAGTTGCCAATAGGGTAATATTGTTCCTTTACCACATCCACAAAAAAATCCCAAGTATGATCGACCCCATATATTTTAGACTCCTCTATGGAACTCTACTCCCAATAAGTTTCCCACCAATGTTTGACACGGGGGAGAGCTTTAAGGAGTGCGAAGGTGATCTTTTCTTTGTCGAAAAATGTGTGAACAGAGAAATAACCCTCTAGCAGATTTAACCATTTGTCTAGGGCTTCTGCATCTATCTGTCCTTCAAATACAGGAATATCAAAATTAACTTGTACCTTTAAAGGTGAGGTGCCTCCAAAGTGTCCACTTGATGAATATGTGCATGTGTCTATCGACAAGCATTGAAGGATGTGGGAAAAATTCTCCATCATTTCGTCCCTCTGTCCTTTGAGAGCTTGCTCAAGCAGTAGACTGATAGGATCGTCTGCTCTGTCATTTTTCTTTTCTTCCACCATTGAGGTTTTATTGGTTGTGCGAGAGTTATTTTCCTCAAGACATACAAGCTTGAGACCCAACTTTCTATACTCAGACCTTGTCTAGGACATGCACTGAAAAAAACGACCAAGAACAGCCTGCTCTGATACCACTGATCTAGATTATTTTCGACACGAAATGAGATCGAAGATAAAATAAAGAAATGCACAGAGATATCATAGATATTCAATAATATAAAAGAAATGTATCAGATATGCAACCATAAACATAGATATACAGTAATACACGATTTCTATTAATGAAAGAAATGTACAAAGACTGTAAAAATACAGAGTGAAAGACTCGCTCGAACGGTGGCAACTTATCTCTGAGAAGAGATGTGACAGCTACTCGAATTCACAAGAATATGATTACAATGAGGCTATGAAGGCCTTTTTACAATAAAGAGGAATGCCAAAATTCCTAGAAATCCAAAAACCTAACCCTAGGAGATGAAGTGCCAAAAGTCATGTGGGCCCTGTTTGGGTAAGTTAGTACATCAACTTCCCAGAGTTGTAACTTTTGCATACGATCTCTGTTTTAGGCGTATGATAGCTCGTTTTAAAGGTATCATCAAGGAGATAATTTTGGGGGGCTCAATAATTCCTTAGGCCATCACTGAGAACTTTGATATCGAAAAACCTTCATTTGGGCCCTCAAAATGGCCCTGGAAGTTAAAAATTGCTAAAAATAGTAAATTGCCAAATTTGCCAGAAAATGTTTTTGAGCTAGTATGAAAAGTGGCCATCGATATCCACCTGGATAAATCCTCCCTCCTTAGGAAGTAATGATATCCATTGCGTTGAGTTCCCAGGGGAGAGGGAAAAGCGTTTGTTGAATCTACATCTTGGTGAGCTGCTTGCCTTTCTGGAGATGTCACGCTACTCAGCTTGTGGAAGTCTGTCACAAACCTGTTGAGGCCGAGGTTGTTCAAAAAGTCAAGCTACATGAGAGGACGGTGTGCAGAATGAATCTTTTTGCTTTTCTGCAACCTTGTCGACCTACTTCTGTTGGATAGAAGGTGCTTGGGGTGAAGCTGTAGTGGTTGCAGTGTCCTTCTGTTCCCATTTTGAAAAGATTGTGAAGAAGCTGAATTTTGTAGTATGAGATACTACCTTGCGACACTTTTTAGGTGGAACAGTAGTCAGAACTACCTTTGGAATCTGTAGAGATGACCCCCTAGAGAAACAATGACACTACAGGGTCGATATTCATAAACAGTGTGGTGCTTCCACATATATGGTTGGCACAAGAGAACATCACATACATATAGTGGGGAAACACCACATAATACCTCATCCTTGAAGGGTTGGATTCCATATGAAAATTGACATTGTTGGCTGACACGAAGATCTCATCCTTGGCGAAGACACCCAATGTTGTATGGTTGCGGGTTGGGTGTTGTCGACAATCCCAACTGTTTGACGACCTCTGCTGAGATGAGATTCTTCTGGCTTCCGCTATAACCAATAAAATGCAGCGGGGTCCACTTCACCCACATCTGTGAATGAAAAAGGCACTCCCCCTCTTCAGGATCTGTTGGTTCTTCTAGTTGAATTATTGTGGTCGCGACAATAGTAGTGGGGTCTGCGTCAATGATCTATCCTTTACTAGTATTTTCAAAATCAGATTCTGAATCAGGGTTCGGCTCTTTGTCATTGATATTGGTCACCAATGACTATTTTGAGCAACATTCATCGGTTTTGTGCCAGGGGATTTTGTGGGAATCGAACTATTTTTTGATGTCCGTCTTTCTCTTCCTGTGAACCTTCTTTTCATGTGGCTTGGACTGGTTTTCGAGAGACTGTTTGTTAGGGATGTCTTTGTCATACTTTGGTTGTTGCGGATTTGTACAACCAAAATACCATTTGTTCTGGTGCTTAAATTTCTGCTCGATTTTAACAACATATTGATAGGAAACACCGAGTGATGAGATGTCTAGAAAATCCTTTCAGTTTGGATGTATCTATATAGAGCCGCACGATATTTCAGAACCAAATTTCGTTCGGATTCTTTGATACCCAACTTGGTGCGCAAGGTATGGAAGGTATTGGTGAAATCTGAAACTACTTGGCCCCTCTCTTTCTGCAGTGTGGTCCATCTCATGTATTGGTCCTCAGAGTTTCCAATAGGGTAATATTGTTCCTTTACCGCATCCACAAAAAAATCCCAGGTGGGATCGGCCCCATATATTTCAAACTCCTCTGTGGAACTCTGTTCCCAATAAGTTTCTCACCAATGTTTGACATGGGGGAGAGATTTAAGGAGTGCGAAGGTGATCTTTTCTTTGTCGAAAAATTTGTGAACAAAGAAATAACCTTCTAGAATATTTTACCATTTGTCTAGGGCTTATGCATCTATCTGTCCTTCAAATACAGGAATATCAAAATTAACTTGTACCTTGAAAGGAAAGGTGCCTCCAAAGTAGCCGCTTGACGAAGATGTGCATGTTGCTATTGGTAGGCATTGAAGGATGTGGGAAAAATTCTCCATCATTTCGTCCCTCTGTCACGTGGGAGCTTTCTCAAGCAACATACTGTTAGGATCATCTACTCCGTCATTTTTCTTTCCTTCAGCCATTGATGGTTTCTTGGGTGTGTGAGAGTGATTTTCCTCAAGATAGAAAAGATCGAGACCCAACTTGCTATACTCATACCTCGTCGGGGACATGCACTGAAAAAAATGACCAAGAATGGCCTGCTCTAATACCACTGATCCAGATTATTTTCGGCACGAAATTAGATCCGATATATAATAAATAAATGCACAGAGATATCACAGATATTCAATAATATAACAGAAATGTATCAGAGATGCAACCATAAACATAGTTATCCAGTAATACACGATTTCTATTAATGAAAGAAATGTACAGAGACTGCAAGATACCAGATAAATAAAATATGCAGTACAGAAACGAAATGCTAGAAATAACAGAATAACAGTAAAATATCCAGCATAATCTTCACAATACACAGAAATGATATACGAAATAGCAACAGAAATAGCAC
>JZKD02S1911650.1:131384-145631 GCA_000966675.3 Picea glauca
CTGGTTGTAGCCAGAGAATTGGGGAGTTGGAGCTTCCCTCAGGTTGTAGCCTGAGAAACTAGGGGGTTGGAGCCTCCTTCCAATTGCAGCTGGAAAACAAAGGAAGTTGGTGCTTATAATGAATGTAATTCTTCAAGACTCTCACAACTGGTGCCATGGAGCTGAATGCATGGTAAGGGAAGGGCTCGAATTCACCAATGCATACATGGGCAGAGCTACCCGAACCAACAACAATGAACGACAAAAAGGGGTAAGCATTAATGCGCACATGCGAAGGTGGTGGAGTCTGCCATGCATAATATTCATTATCCAAGTACAACCGCCAAATTTCATAGCTGTTTACTCCATAATAATAGTTCAACCATTAAGTCATGTGTACAACCAATGCAATCCAATGTGTAAACCAATGCGCGCCAACACTATGCCATAGTATTTACAAATCCGACATATAAATCAAAACCCAAAATCAAATATGCGCCAATGTATATAATCAAAAGTTTAATCAAGGTGCCAAACGATATTCATAATAGTTGACAAGCCAAAAGTTATAAAAAGATTAACATAAGGATTATATCACATCTATATAAAAGTTTAATAAGAAACCCCTATGCATTTTCATAGAATCAATGATCAGGCGAGTCATATAAAGTGCAAATCCAAAGGCTAAATGTCTTCAATAAAACCAAGTTATACAATCAATCTAAGTATGAGAACCGATCAAAGGATATTGCCAGCCGTATAATGATCAATAAACGGTAAGCGCAATAGACATAATGACACAAAAAATATTGACAGTTCAGATAATGATTGAAAAACAACTTCGAAAGGAGAAGTTTTCACGCTTACAGTCGTGAAAACTTAACGAAGAAAAATGTGTAAATGTCGCAAGAAATGAAAGTGTCGTCTATTTGAAAAATGCGACGAAAAATTGATGTTTGCAAGACATAGGTGTAGGCAGCTTATAGGATAATAAAAAAAGGTGAGTTGGCTGCCAACAATGGCGACACACTGGTAGAAGCAGTTATCTCTGCAAAAGAAACAAATTCAGATTAGGATATCAAAGAAAATTTCATATCAAAAATAACAACCAAAAAATCGTACTAACATCATCATTAATCATTTTCTTCAACAGTGTTTAAAAGATGAAAACCAATGACAGTCTTAAGATCAGCAAGTCACGATATTAAAGATAAAATATTCAATACTGTTGGCATGGCCACTGCTTCCAGCAGGCTTCCATAGCCTCAATAGGGTTGCCATTTAACCCACTCTGACATCTATATCCTGTCAAGAAGTTCTGAATCAGAATAAAGGAAATTAAAGAGGTTTCTTATATTTTTTGCAGATTTTCATGTACCCGACATTGCTTCGCTGCCAGCGGGCCTGTTCAGTACCCCGACGAAGTTGTATTGATGCCATGCATGCATTTACCCGCTGCCAGCAGAACTTTTCAGTATCCCAGCGGGTTTACAAGCACTTCCCACAGCGGGGTGACGCTGAAAATCTTGATATTTTTAACATATTTTTTGACCTCATCATAATCTTTTAGCACTGTCCTTTATTTATCTCCAGAGATGTTTTATTTACAAAACAACTTCCTATGACAGGGAGACATCCTTTGAGTCATTCCTTTATGGAAAAGGGACAACATAAAAAGATAATAGATGATCATGACAAGCTTTGCTCAGAGATTGAAATCAGTAAACTTGTTTCAAACAACAAAATTTTCCAACATAGATATCATTTTCAGAGATATATCATTGATGTTTGTACAAATTTTTCAGAAGTTATTTCAGCGAAGGAATTTTCTATCGTCTTTGTCTGAATAGCTCAGTGTACATGTATGTGCATATTTCAAAAAAACAAAATGATAAATTCAAATCAAAATCAAAACAGAAAGAAAATAAAAATGCAAACAAAAATGAAATATTTACATAATATACAAGGGTAGTTATCAAGCAAAGTATCTTTTCAGGGCTTGGCCATTGACCGGATAGGTTTCAAGCTGCCCTTCAAGATTCTGCAATTGAAAGGAACTAGGACCCAACTTTTCATCAATTAAAAATGGTCCAAGCCATAAGTTTTGAAATTTGGTGTGCTCACCCTTTCCTTCGTGTGGTTTGTCCCACTTCAAGACGAGATCGCCTACTTCAAAATTCCTATCAGAAGCAGAATTAGAATCGAACCAGATTTTAATTAATTGTTGATGTTGATCTAACTTACGCTTAGCTTGGGCTCTTACTTCTTCTAGCTTCATCAAAGCGTTAATTCGGTTTTCTAAAGAGGGACAATCTTCTTCTTGGACTTTTTGTGACAACTGAAGCGAAGGAAAAAGAATGTGAGGTGGCAGAATAGTTTCTCTACCATAAATGAGAAAAAAGGGGGAGTTAACTATAGAGGCTTTGGGTGTTACCCTATCAGCCCACAATGCATTCAGTAGTGCATTGTGCCAATTCTTGTGATTTTCAGCCACGGTTCTCTTGATTATTTTAATCAAGTTCTTGTTTGTTGATTCTGCTAAGCTGTTGCCCTGGGGGTAGTAACTAGTAGAATACTTCAACTTTATTCCTTTCTCCAAAGAGAACTCGCTCATCTCAAGAGAAGAAAAATATGAAGCGTTTTCAAAGACTAGACAATCAGGGATGCCAAAACGAGTGATAATATTCGAGTTTAGAAGAGCGATTACCTGACTGGTGTTGACAATTCTTAGCACGACAGCTTCAGACCATCGAGTAAAGTAATATGTGGTTGTCACAATATACTTGTGTTGTTGCGAGGATGGAGGGTTAACTAGACCTATGATATCAAGGCCCCATTGCTGGAAAGGAGAATCTACTGAAACGGGTTGCAAGGGAAAGGCTGGTTTTTGCAACCGCCCTGATGCTTTCTGACAGATGATACATTTACGACACAAAGCATGAGCTTCCCTAAAAAGCGTGGGCCAATAATAACCGACTCTTAAAACCTTATAAGCAGTGGTGTCACCACCGAAGTGACCACCAGCTTCTCCTGCATGCAACTTGAGTAAGAATTTTTCTGCTTCATCTTTCTCGAGACAACGCATCAGTACGTCATCAAATTTATGACGAAACACTATACCGTTAACTAGATGAAAGGAGGCCGACTTTAGTCTCAACGCTCTTCTCTTGGCAGGGTCAAGGTGACGGGGTGCTGACCCATGTTCAAGACAAAATCTAATATCGTCGTACCAGGGACTAACGAGGTTTTGTGCGCAACAGATCAAACTTTGATTGCTTTGTCCTAGGTTTGACTTATCACTATCTTCTTGTTGTCCTGTTTCCGAATCAACAACCAACTTACACAACACTTGGCCTCTCACAATCTAAGTTGGGGTGATTTCTAAGTCATACTCCTACAAGGAGGTGACCTAGTTAGCTCTCTTCTCTCCTAACTCCTTTTGCACTAACAAGTTCCTTACAACAGGGTAGGGGAGAATGAATTTCGTCCTTGACTTCAAAATATAGGACTGGAAGTGCTTAACTTCTTTGAAAATAGTGTAGGCTTGCCGATCAACCGCTGGGTAGTTAAGTTCAGCACCTTTGAAAGTAGAGCTCATAAAGGCGATGGGTACTTCGTTTTTCTCGGCATTATTCTGAGTTAGGACTGTAGCATAGGAACGATCAGAGGCAAAAGTATAGAGCGTAAAATCTTGAAAGAAGTCAGGGCTCATGAGAGACGTAGCGTCTATTATGGCCTTCTTTATGGCATTAAAAGATTGATTTTCTGTGGGTCCCCAGTGATATTGGGTGTCTTTCTTAACCAGGTTCTGTAGAGGCCTGACCATTTCAGAGAAACTGGGGATGAATCTTCTCACGAAATTAATCTGGCCTAGGAAACACTGCATGGATTTTTTGGATGTAGGAAGGGGAAGATTAGCGATGACTTGAGTCCTCTCAGGGTCAATAATCATCCCAAAACTAGACACAATGTATCCTAGTAGTTTACCCTGTTCTACTGCAAAGATGGACTTTTTGGGGTTCAAGGAGATGTCGTATTTATGACATCGTAGCAGAACGACTCGTAAGTGAGCTAGATGATCGTCTTTGTTTTTAGAATAAATGGTCACATAATCTAAGTAAAATATGACAGAGTGATTGATTAAGCCTCGAAAAGCAATGTCCATTTCTCTCTGAAAGGTAGCACCAACATTAATGAATCCAAAGGGCATTTTGCGATAAGCATAAGTGCTCCACGGGGTACGGAAGGTAGTTTTGAGTTGGTCTGGTGGAGACATCAGGACTTGGTTGTATCTAGAGAAACCATCCAATAAAGATAGCCTCTCGGAACCAGATACCTGTTGAAGGATCTGTTCCATGGGTGGGACAGGATAATTGTCTTTGTCAGACGCTCTATTGAGGTTTCGGAAATCGACGCAAAGTCGAATTTCCCCATTTTTCTTCTGAACCAGGACAAGGTTGGACACCCATTGAGTGTGCCTAACAGGAAAAATTATTTTAGCACTTAGGAGCTTATTCAATTCTTTTTGAATGGTCGGTTCTAGTTTAGGGTGCATCTTCCTCAGTTTCTGTTGGAAGGGTAAGGTTTGGGGCTTCATCGGGATGACATGCTGTATGATATTAGGATCGATAGTTTTGAGATCATCATACGTCCATGCAAAGACATCCTTAAATTCTTTAGATAATTTAACAAAACCATCTTTTTCTTGTGTAGAACATCCCAAGCCTAAGTTAATGCACTGAGGATTTTCACTAGTTCCTAAGTTCACTTTTTCATAAGACAACGAGGAACTATTAGTTTTACAATTTACCGTCTTTTTATATTTATCTTCAAAATCATAAAACGTTTCTAATCTAACTATGGATTTGGGTATGGAATTTACCATGTCCGATAGAGCTTCAGGAGATTTCGGATAAGGTATTACCATAAAATCTTGCAAATTTTCGTCGTGTGTGCGCTCATCTATCACTGCGCCTTGAAAGGTTTCTTCCATGTGCAGAAAGTTAATGATCTTCTAATCATCGTCAACTACTCTCCAGTTTGTGATATTGTCAGGAACAGATGGTCGAAACAATAGCTCGACGGAGAATGCGTCTGGGGACAAGCCTTCTGCAGGAAGAAGTTTAGAGGCTACATTAGCTATTAGATCTGCTTCAACATTATTTAGTCTAGGAATGGAATTTATATTGAAAGCAAAAAATTTATTCATAAGACTCCATACCTCAGACTGGTAACTTTTGAGATGCGGGGAAAGACAGTGTATAGAATCTCTTACCTGTCTTACCACTATTTCAGATTCACCAAATACAGTCAGGTTTTGAATGTTCATATCCAGAGCTTTTCTGAGACCTTGCAGTAAAGCCTCATATTCTGCAGTATTGTTAGTACATTCAAATTCTAGTCTACAAGCCATTAATGTCTTGTTAGCTGTCGGATCGATGATGATGCAGCCTACACTAGATCCTTCTTTAGACTTAGAACCGTCGAAATATAGAGACCAAATTTGATTTCCATCGGGCTCATGGGATTGTTGCATAGAAGCTATTGGTTGCATGTATGCTACGATCTCGGACTGCTGTTCCGGATTGATGATAGGTGAGACCTCGACCATGAAATTGCTGAAGAAGGTGTCCATCCCTTGGACTTCGGGTGAATCAACAAAAGGTGTATATGGTTCATTAGGATCGTTCAGATCTGTGACCGTGAACTTAAGGTAGCGCTCACGATTCACCCTGATCTTGTTAGGCTTACCATTCTCTGGAAGCCATAAGTGAGACCAGTCCGTTGCGAAGTAACCATGTAGCTGCTCCGACCATTCCCTGCTCAAAAACAGACCATACACTTCTGGAATATCCACAACGATTATATCAATAACTTGATGAACCTTTGGGTTAGACGATAATCTAATCAATACATTTTTTAGTTCGCCTATAACTTTGACATTTGTCCGATCAAGTTGTATGATTTTTAAAGTACATGGTTCCACTTCAGCGTTAATATTTTGGAAGACAGACCAAGGCATCACATTGGATGACGCTCCCAAGTCAATCATACAATTATGCACATTTCTGTTGAAAATCTCAAAAGTTAAAAGAAAAGGAGGTACATTCTTGTGAGTGCTAGGGGTAATAGCGTGTGGCTTCTTACTCGCAATTTCTAATGCTACTTTATCTACGTTATTTACATTATTTACATTATTGTTTACAGGGACTATAGGAATGCTTCCTTTATCTTGAGGATCGGGATTATTTTTAGTGGAAGTCTTATGCGGAACTTTTCTTTGCACAACCTTGTTACCATTGGAATTGCCATTCTTGCCATTCTCTGAAATATTTTGCAACATTTTTTGTAACAGGAATGGAAACTTCAACAATTCATAAATAGAAATGTTAGCCCTTAACTTTTTAAGATCTTCAACAACATCATAATCTAAGTTGGGTTCACATTGCTCTGTTTAGTCTCTGCTGATTTAGATGGCTTTGTAGGTGAAGTTGTAGTGTTCTCGGTAGAAGGTTTGTTTGTTGTCTTACTCCTAGTGTTATAAGGGTGAACAGTCTTGAAGTTAGCTTGAAAGATGTTGTCCAAGAAGTGTCCAAAGATGTTTGGAGAAAACTCTTCTTCTTGAACTGTTTCCTTTTCAACTTCCTCCTGAGGGGTCTCAGGGGGCATCAAGTTATCTTGGGCTTCTAGAATTGTTTGAAGGGCACATTGCAAACTTTCTATATTTAAGCCTTCGGGGTTTGGATTAGGTCGGTTTGGAGGAAAAGGCTTTCAGAAAGGGGGTTTGTAGGGTCCTTTACTCAAGGAATCTTCTTCAGTCGACCTTTTTAAGTCTATAACTTGATTCGACGATTTTTGAACAACTTTTGTTAAATTTTCCAAATCAGAGTTTTCAGGTTGTGTTTTACTTTGAGTAGGTCTGGGGAGAATTTCAATCTTCTTTTTGGAAGAAGAACTTGTTTCAGTTTCATTGCTAGAAGAGTCGCTAAGACTAAGTATGTCTTTTTCAATCTGGCTGGCCTCCTCGAAGGCTTCTAACAACGTGGCCTTTTTAGATCGTTTAACCCAAATAGATATACTTTGATGCAAATATTTAGTGTAGTAAGCTATTACAAGACTCTCAGCAGGCATAGAATCTGCAGGGATTTGGTTTTTAAGTGTTAAGAATCTTTGATTAAAGTCTTTAACTTTTTCTTTTCGGTTCATTTTTAAGCTAGAAAGGTCCATGACTAAGACTTCCAGAGGCTTATCGTCTCCGAATTTTTCCAAAAAGCATGACTCAAACTTTTCCTAAGACACGATGGTATGGGGTTGTTGGGAAAAGTACCAAGTGGATGCATTACCCTGAAAAGTATAAGGGAACAACCTACAGACAACGTCTTAATGTTCAACATTGCAGAGTCTAATGGCTAACATAAATTTTTTGATATGATCTTCAGCTATCTGTTTGGAGTCAGGATCAAACTTGGGAAGACATTTCTCCGGGTGTTTGGGTAAAGTGTGTTGAGCCCTAGGTATAGCTACAACATCCTGATCAAGCTAGGGTCTAGCAGGGTTGTTCTAATTTTCCATTGAGCTAACGGGTGTGGAAGGATGAGAATGTGAATTGCCTTCGTCAGAAGAATCTCCACCAGAAGAGGAAGGAGATGAGGGAGGTGGTGAAGGAGGTATCCCAGATCCTTCTGCAGCAGGATTTAAGTTTGAATCTGTAGGATTCACAGTGAGGTTAGTGTCATCTAATTGTTCTTTGATATCAGAGAAATCCAAAGGTTGACCCCAAGGATGGTTTGGTTGCCTAAGACGAGCTAAGGTACTCTGTGTTTTAATAAGAGATTGACGGACAATCTCTTGTATGTCACCACCTGTAGGATTAGGGGTTGTTGGCTCAACTGTGATCTGTGGATCGTCGGTTGAAGTAGTTGTTGTTTGAACGCGAATATTATCATGTGAACGGCTTCTAGTCACTACAGGTAAGCGATTAGGGGGGGGGAGGAGTATTGCGACTGCCTCGTGCCATTAATTAAGTTCAGGCCCTCCTTCTAGCGCCATTTGTTGATCGGTGAAATTGACCGTCCGTCAATTGGGAGAGTGGAACCGGTCCGGGGTTATCTAATAACCCAAGCCATTTGGGATGAACCACCCTGACGGGTTTAGCGGCTCCGTTAGATGATCTAAGGTCCTAAGAAAACCAAAGAGAAAACTAATCTAAACTAACTAATCTAACCAAAACTAAATAAAACAAACTAAACTAATTAACAATAAAACAAACTAAACTAATTAACAATAAAACAAACTAATAAACTAACCTAATTAAAACTAACTATTACTATATATACAAACTACTAACTAATACTATACTAACTACTACCTGAAATACAACTTATTCACAAAATGTACAATATCTACAAAATACAGATTTAAATAAAACCTGGAAAACTCATTTGCTTTCTTCCCTAAGACAGAGAAAGATATTTTTATTGATTTTATGATTTTATGAACAAGAAATAAAACTTACTGAAATTAAACAATCTAATATACTAACTACACATATATCTAACTAAAAAACTAACAAATAGACAAACAAATAAATAACAAACAGACCTGGAAACGCTCCAAGTTTGCCCTGTGTATGATGACTTCGAAGCTGGTCGGAGGAAGGAAACTCGCACCGGATAATCCAGAAGCTTCTCGTAAACAATAGGCTGCAATGCTCTTTGAGTTTATTTACAGGACAAACAGTACATAAAAGATCATAACAATTATATGATTTATAAATCTTTGCAATAAGGTAAACCTGTTATGCAAAAACTTATACTTAATAATTAAATTAATGAAAAAGAGAAATCTGTCATTCACAAACTAAATCAAGTAATTGCTATGTTTTTTAAATATTGGAAGAAATCAGATATGGATTATATTAATTAAATCATATCATTTGCAAAAGACTAAGATAGATAAAGTAGTCATTAACCAAATGCAAATTGATACACATAAACATGAAACAAAATATTGATATTATGAAAAGCTAAAGTTGTAGCAGAACATCAAATTCTGTCTCAGTCTGTATTAAAATTCCATATCCTTGTTCTCCCACGAATGAGGATGATGTTATTACAAAAATAATAAGTATTTATAAGTTTTTCCACAGGGTAAAACCTCCCTGTGGCAGTTATCAAACTGTTTACATAATCTGGGAAGATATTCCCAAAATCAACTAAACTAAGAAACTAAAATGAAACCTAAATATTTCAAATATCCTCTAAACTGTCCATCCAATCCCATGCAATTTTGAATTCACCTGAAAGAGGTCAGAAATAACAAATTAGAGAGATATTTTATTAGCAAAACAATAAAAATCTAATTCTACAGACTTAGCTACAGAATCATCTGATTCTGTAGCTAGTCTAAAGGAGGTACATAATCAGAATCATAATCGATTCAAAATCTTTTAAAAGAATCAAATCCAATTATCTTTCAATAACCATCTTAAAACGAATAATTTAAGATCAAAATGATTTTATCATTCAACATTAAACAGGATCAAAAATGATTCAAGCGAACACAGAGATAGGAATACTCTGTTCTTTTGTTACCACAAAATCGGGTCCACAGAGTCATAATCGAAAAGTAATAAGATTATTTCATATCCAATTGAAACTGATAACCAAACATATCGTATGTGATTGTTAAACAAGAGATACGATCAATCCAACAAAATCGTTTTCCAATCGTTATAGTTGTAACGATATAGAAAAAAGATTCATATCATTTAATTGAATACAAGGATAGAAATACTCTGTTTTCGATTATTTCAATAAGTCGGGTAATTGAAATCATATGTAACAGAATCGTAATCATTTCACAACTAATCGAATCCATCGGTTATGAGGTTGTTTTGATATTCAATTGAAAATAGAACAAATCGCAAACACATCGTTACACTTGTGAATCGAACATGATTATCATGATAACTGTATAGCAAGCGATTTAGGCTGTGAACGAATCCAAACAATAATTGACTCATAACAAAATCAAAACAGGGTTAATCAAATAGGGTTTGTTATAGATTTCGATCGTTGATCATTGCACAGTAAGCAAACATGATCGATTAATTTTGATCACAATCGTTTCAATCAAACGAATCATATCAGGTTTTGACCAATTCATTTCACAATTTAAAATACAGAGCATCAATTATCATCTGAACTCGACTCATAGGACAAACTTGCCAAATTATAACCAAAGTGAATCGATTTAGCTAAGATTTCCACACAGTTTTTATGATTCAGGTTCATTTCCGATTCGGGCACGAAGGTTATTTGAGCGTAATGTTTTCATCAAAGAAACAACGTGATTATTCTTAACCTGGAAACAATCAAAAATAGAAAATCACATGACACATCATCGTAACAAGTATCTTCCCGAAAACATTTACCATCCATAGCATACCAATGATAATGAAACTAAATCCGAGCAAAATCATAACAATCAATCTTAATCAAACCATTTATCAACTATAGCACATGGATCATAACCAAATCAAATCCGAGCAAGATTGTGTTCTAAACTGAATATGAAACATTTCCTTTTCAAATCGGATACCAACAATTCATTTGAAGCCAAACAATCAAGAAAATTCAAACGAAGATCACTCAAATCCAATCAAAATCTATTGATTTCTATACCGAGAATAAACAAATCGCATATCGAATCGACATTTATTTTTATTCAAAACAAAACTATATATAGAATGCACGCAATATAACAAAGCCATTCAAGATGTGAACAGAATTGTTTAAAAACTGAATACAAATCATTATAGCAAACTAGATTATTTACAAACAAAACGATATCAAATTTTCCATACCTATGTAGCGACGAGGCTGCTTGTTTATACCAGCTTGGAATTTACAACAGTCATGGTTGATTCCACATTTTTAAACAGGATAGAGTCGGCTATCTTTTGTTTCTTATCTGTCATTTGGATCTTGGCCTTTTGACTGGTTAGGACTGCAATCTGGTCTTCCAATGATTGAATCCTTGACTGAAGTATCGAAACATCGATATAACATCGCTCTAACCATGAATTGCATTAGTCACAGGGTGACTGTGTGGTTTTAGATAGAGCATGCAAGGGTTTGGGCAAATGGCCGAGGGTTTCACAAGGCAACTTAATGCCTGGGTAGTTAGGGTCGTCCTGTAGGCAGGGGGGTAGGTTTGATACAAAATCATATGAAGGCTTGGCACACAAACCTTGCGAATAAGGGTATTCGCTGGCCAAGAAATGCTCCACTTCCGAATCATATTCCTCACTCAAAACGATAGGGTTTGGCTCAACGAGATCTTTGGGTTATTCCTTTCCATCCGTGAAATCAAACGTGCATTATTTTTCCCTTTGGCGTTTGTAGCAAGGTTTTCCTTGAGTTTTTTTCTCATAGGCTTTGTAATGGCCTCTGTACTCTTAGTCACAGTTTTGGGTAAGTCGATAGGAGGGTTGGTCGAGGGTTTAGGTAGTAGGAGGTGTAAGGGTAGAGGTTGTTCAACCTTAGTCTCAGTTACCAGAGGTTTATCAACATGTATAGGATCGATGTCCTCAAAGCCATTATGGGCGATGAAGGCCTTCCAACTATCACCATTCAAACTCAACTGATAAACAACAATGAGATTAATAAGCCCATGATGAAATAGGTTGTTATCAGCCTTGTGCATTTTATATTTTTTGGACATTTTATACAGGCTCCAATGAAAATAGAACGGCATGTTTAGAGGATACCCTATAAAAATCATCAATAGACGCAGGTGGTAAAGGAACACAAGACCGTATCGACCTTCACAGGTCAAAAACTGCTTGATTATCATTAACAAGTCGTGCCATCGTTGTTTTAGCATAGTTACGGGCATACCTCTATCACAGGAGGTGATTTTGCGCGACTGAAACAACAATGTCCACGACACTTCTTCGACCTTGCAATTCTTAAACCAGCTCTCTCCAAAGATAGGTAACCCCGTGGCTGAGATAATAAACTGTTCATCAATATCTAACTAAATATCGCCGACCTTGGCTCGACAGCCATCGAAGGTCATGGAAAACTATCGAGCTACGCAAAGGTTAAAGCCTTCGAATCGTTTCACAAAGGTAAGCCATCCACTGTCTGCCAAACCTTGGCGGGCATTGTCAAACATTAATAGGGCCTGGCTGCCATTGGGTTCAACTCTCACGACTGGTGCCATGGAGCCGAATGCATGGTAAGGGAAGGGTTCAAATTCACCAACGCATACAGGGGCAGAGCTACCCAAACCAACAACATTGAACGAGAAAAAGGGGTAAGCATTAATGCGCGCATGCGAAGGTGGTGGAGTCTGCCATGCATAATATTCATTATCCAAGTACAACCGCCAAAATTCATAGTTTTTTACTCCATAATAATAGTTCAACCATTATTTCATGTGTACAACCAATGAAATCCAATGTGTAAACCAATGCACGCCAACACTATGCCATAGTATTTACAAATCCGACATATAAATCAAAACCCAAAATCAAATATGCGCCAATGTATATAATCAAAAGTTTAATCAAGGTGCCAAACGATATTCATCATAGTTGACAAGCCAAAAGTTATAAAAATATTAACATAAGGATTATATCACATCTATATAAAAATTTAATCAAAAACCCCTATGCATTTTCATAGAATCAATGATCAGGCGAGTCATATAAAGTGCAAATCCAAAGGCTAAATGTCTTCAACAAAACCAAGTTATACAATCAATCTAAGTATGAGAACCGATCAAAGGATATTGCTAGTCGTATAATGATCAATAAAAGGTAAGCACAATAGACATAATGACACAAAAAATATTGATAGTTCAGATAATTATTGAAAAACAACTTCGAAAGGAGAATTTTTCACGCTTACAGTCGTGAAAACTTAATGAAGGCAAATGTGTAAATGTCGCAAGAAATGAAAGTGTCATCTATTTGAAAAATGCGACGAAAACTTGATGTTTGCAAGACATAGGTGTAGGCAGCTTATAGGATAATAAAAAAAGGTGAGTTGGCTGCCAACAATGGCGACACACTGGTAGAAGCAATTATCTCTGCAAAAGAAACAAATTCAGATTAGGATATCAAAGAAAATTTCAACTCAAAAATAACAACCAGAAAATCGTACTAACATCATCATTAATCATTTTTTTCAACAGTGTTTAAAAGATGAAAACCAATGACAGTCTTAAGATCAGCAAGTCAGGATATTAAAGATAAAATCTTCAATACTATTGGCATGGCCACTGCTTCCAACAGGCGTCCATAGCCTCCATAGGGTTTCCATTTAACCCACTCTGACATCTGTATCCTGTCAAGAAGTTCTGAATCAGAATAAAGGACATTAAAGAGGTTTCTTATATTTTTTGCATATTTTCATGTAACCGACATTGCTTCGATGCCAGCGGGCCTGTTCAGTACCCCGACGAAGTTGTATTGACACCATGCATGCATTTACCCGCTGCCAGCAGACCTGTTCAGTATCCCGACGGGTTTACAAGAACTTCCCACAACTCGTATTAATAATTTTATTTTGTTTTTATTTTGTAGATACATAGCTGAGCGGGGTGACGCTGAAAATCTTGATATTTTTAACATATTTTTTGACCTCGTCATAATCGTTTAGCACTGTCCTTTATTTAGCTCCAGAGATGTTTTATTTACAAAACAACTTCCTATGACAGGGAGACATCCTTTTAGTCATTCCTTTACGGAAAAGGGACAGCGTAAAAAGATAATAGATGATCATGACAAGCTTTGTTCAGAGATTGAAATCAGTAAACTTCTTTCAAACAACAAAATTTTCCAACATAGATATCAGTTTCATAGATATATCATTGATGTTTGTACAAATTTTTCAGAAGTTATTTCAGCGAAGGAATTTTCTATCGTCTTTGTCTGAATAGCTCAGTGTACAGGTATGTGCATCTTTCAAAAACACAAACTGATAAATTCAAATCAAAATCAAAACAGAAAGCAAACGAAAATGCAAACAAAAATGAAATATTTACATAATATACAATGGTAGTTATCAAGCAAAGTATCTTTTCAAGGCTTGGCCATTCACCGGATAGGTGTCAAGCTTCCCTTCAAGATTCTGCAATTCAAAGGAACTAGGACCCAACTTTTCAGCAATTAAAAATGGTCCAAGCCATAAGTTTTGAAATTTGGTGTGCTCACCCTTTCCTTCGTGTGGTTTGTCCCACTTCAAGACGAGATCG
>JZKD02S1911650.1:166286-177542 GCA_000966675.3 Picea glauca
ATTACAAAAATAATAAGTATTTATAAGTTTTTCCACAGGGTAAAACCTCCCTGTGGAAGTTATCAAACTGTTTACATAATCTGGGAAGATATCCCAAAGTTGTCTAAACTAAGAACCTAAAATAAAACTAAAACATCCAAATATCTTCTAAACTATCCATCAAATCCCATGCAATTCAAATTCACCTGAAAAGGGTCCAAAATAGATGAGTTAGAAGACTCTTTTATTAATAAAATGATAAAAATTAAATTCTATAGACTAGCTACAGAAGCCTCTGATTCTGTAGCTAGTCTAAATGAGATACATAATCAACATCAGAATCAATTCAAAATCTTTTAAAAGAATTAAATCCAATTATCTTCCAATAACCATTTGAAAACAAATCATTGAGATTGAATGGTTCTATCATTCAAAATTAAACAGGATCAAAAATGATTCAACCGAACACAGAGATAGGAATACTCTGTTCTTTTGTTACCACAAAATCGGGTTCACAGAGTCATAATCGAACAGTAATAAGATTGTTTCATATCCAATTGAAACCGATAATCAAACATATCATATGTGATTGTTAAACAAGGGATACGATCCAATCCAACAAAATCATTTTCCAATCATTATAGCTGTAACGATATAGCAAAAAGATTTGTATCATTTAATTGAATACATAGATAGAAACACTTTTTTTCGATTATTGTTATAAATCGGGTAAATGAAATCATATGTAACAGCATCATAATCATTTCTTAACAAATCGAATCCCTCTGTTATGATATGATTTTGATATTCAACAAAACAAATCGCAAACACTTCGTTATACTTGTCTCATCAACAGGAGAAATCATCGAATCGAACAAGATTATCATGATAACTATATAGCAAGCGATTTAGGCTATGAACGAATTCAAACCATAACTAACACATAACCAAAATTGTAACAGGATCAATCAAACAGAATTTGTGATAGATTTTGATCGTTGATCCTTGCACAACGAGCAAACAAGATTGATTAATTTTGATCACAATCGTTTCAATCAAACGGATCATAACAGGGTTTGACCAATTTATTTCACAAATCTAAAATACAGAGCATCAATTATAATCTGAACTCGACTCATAGGACAAACTTTCCAAATTAGAATAAGAGCGAATCGATTGGCTAAGGTTTTCACATAGTTGTTATGATTCGAATTCATTTCCCGATTCGTGCACGAATGTTATTTGAGCGTATTGTTTTCATCAAAGAAACAGAGTCATTATCCTTAACTTGGAAACAATCAAATATAGAACATTACATGACACATCATCGTAACAAGTATCCTCCCGAAGACATTTACCAATCATAGCATACCAATGATAACGAAATCGAATCTGAGAAAAATTGTTTTCTAAATTAAGCATAAAAACTTCCTGTTGGGAGTGGGCACAAAATGAATTGAATTGAAAACACACCTTCACTTTCGTTGTTTCACTCAGACAAACTTAGCAAATGAAATCCAAACGAATAACCATTCCAATCCAAATAAAAATATATGAGCAAATCATATATCGAAATTCTTTCTATTTTTATTAAAACGAAGCCATGTACAGGATGATCACCGACTGATAGAGGCATTTAGATGAGTGATCAAACTATTTAAAATCTGAATTCAAATCATTATATCAAACTAGATTATTTACAAAACAAAATGATGTCAAAACCATACCTGTGTAGCGACGAGGTTGCTTGATTATGCCAGCTTGGAATTTACAACAGCCGTGGCTGATTCCACATTTTTGAACAAAATGGAGCCGGTTGTTTTTTGCTTTTTATCTGTTGTTTGTAGCTTGGATTTTTGATTGGTTAGCAATGCAATCCGGTCTTCCAGTGATTGAATCTTTGACTGGATTATAGGAACACCAATAAAATATCATTCTAACCATGAATTACATTGGTCACAGGGTGACTGTGTGGGTTTAGACAGAGCAGGCGAGGGTTTGGGCAAATGACCGAGGGTTTCACTAAGCAACTTAATACCCGGGTAGTTAGGGTCATCCTTTAGCCAGTGGGGTAGGTTTGATACAAAATAATAAGGGGGCTCGACACACAAACTTTGCGAGTAGGGGTACTCGCTGGCAAGAAAACGCTCAATATCAGAATCAAAATCCTCGCTTAGAACTATAGGGTTAGACTCGGCAGAGGGTTTGGCTTGTTTCTATCCATTCTCGAAATGAGTCGGGCATCACTTTTCCCTTTGGCATTTGCACCAATGTTTGCCTTGGGATTTTTTCTCATAGGCTTTGTAATGGCCTCTACACTCTTAGTTATAGTGTCGAGTAGGTCAACAGGAGGCTCGGCCGAGGGTTTAGGCAGTAAGAGATGTAGGGGTACGGACGGTTCAGGTTTCGTTTCAATTACCACAGGTTTATCAACATGTACAGGGTCAGTGTCTTCAAAGCCATTATGGGCGATGAAGGCCTTCCAATTATCACCAAGAAAATTCAAATGATAAACAACAATGAGCTTAATAAGCCCATGGTGAAACAGGCTGTTATCAGCCTTGTGCCTCTTATACTTTTTGGACATCTTATAAAGGCTCCGATGAAAATAGAATGGCATGTTTAGAGGATACCCTATAAAAATCATCAATAGACGCAGGTGGTAAAGGAACACAAGCCCGTATCGACCTTCATAGGTCACAAACTGCTTGATTATCATTAACAAGTCATGCCATCGTGGTTTGAGCATAGTTACGGGCATACCTCTGTCACAAGAGGTGACTTTGCGTGACTGAAACAACAATGTCCACGACACTTCTTCGACCTTGCAATTCTTAAACCAGCGTTGTCCCGAACTAGGTAACCCCGTGGCTGAGCTGATAAACTGTTGATCAATCTCTAACTGTATGTCGCCTACCTTGGCTTGATATCCATCGAAGGTCATGGAAAATTGTCATGCTACAAAAAGGTTAAAAGCCTCAAAATGTTTCACGAAGGTAAACCATCCATTGTCTTCTAAATCTCCGCGGGCATTGTCAAACATTAACAGGGCTTGACTGCCATTGGGTTCAACTTGCACGACTAGTGCCATGGAGCTGAATACATGGTAAGGGAAGGGTTTGAATCACCAACACACACAGGAGCAGAGCTACCCGAACCAACAACAATGAACGAGCAAAAGGGGTAAGCATTAATGCGAGCATGCGAAGGTGGTGGAGTCTGCCATGCATAATATTGATTATCCAAGTACAACCGCTAATTTTCATAGCTGCTCACTCCATAATAATAGTTTAACCATTAAGTCATGTGTACAACCAATAAAATCAAGGTGTATACCAATGCGTGCAAGTGTTATACCATAACGTTTAAACATCTGACATATAAATCAAAACCCAAAATCAACTATGCGCCAATGTATTGATCCATATAAACAAAAGTTCAACCAAGGTGCCAAAATGATATTCATATAGTAGACAAGCCAAGAGTCATGAAAATATTAACATAAGGATTATATCGTAAGACATATATATATAAATTTAATCATAACCCCTATGCATTCCCATAAAATGATAAGGCAAGTCATATAAAGTGCAAATCCAAATGCTAAATACCTTGCAAACTTAATAGAACCAAGTCATACAATCAATCGAAGTATGAGAACCGATCAAAGGATCTTGCCAGTCATATAGTGATCAATAAAAGGTAAGCACAATAGGCATGATGACAAAAGAAATATTCACAGTTCAGATAATGATCAAAATGTGACTTCAAAAGGAGAAGTTTTCACGCTTACAGTCGTGAAAACAAAATGAAAATAAGTGTATAAATGTCGCAAGAAATGAAAATGTCATCTATTTGAGAAATGCGACGAAAAACTTGATGTTTGCAAGACATAGGTGTAGGCAGCTTATAGGATAATAGAAAAAGTGAATTGGCTGCCAACAATGGTGACACACTGGTAGAAGCAGTTATCTCTGTCAAAAGAAACAAATTCAGATTAGGACTGCAAAGAAAATTTCAACTCAAAAATAACAACCAGAAAATCGTACTAACATCATCATTAACCATCTTTTCCAACATTGTTTCAAAAGAGGAAAACCAATAACAGTCTTAAGATCAGCAAGTCAGATATTAAAGATAAAATCTCCAATACTGTTGGCATAGCCACTGCTGCCAGCAGGCATCCATAGCCTCGACAGGGTTTCCATTTAACCCACTCTAACATCTGTATCCTGTCAAGAAGTTCTGGATCGGAATAAAGGACATTAAAGAGGTTTCTTATTTTTTTCAAATTTTCATATACCCGACATTGCTTCGCTACCAACAGGCCTGTTCAGTACCCTGACGAAGTTGTCTTGGCATCATGCATGCATTTACCCACTACCAATAGACCTGTTCAGCATCCCAGCGGGTTTACAAACACTTCCCACAACTCTTATTCACAATTTTTTATTTTGTTTTTCATAGATATATATTTGAGTAGGGTGACGCTAAAAATATTGATATTTTAACATATATATATTTTTTTAGACCTCATCAGAATTTTTTTTTAGAACTGTCCTCTATTTAGATCAAGAGATGTTTTATTTACAAAACAACTTCCTACGACAGGGAGACATCTTCTGAGTCATTCCTTTACGGAAAAGGGACAGTGTAAAAAGATAATAGATGATCTTGACAAGCTTTGCTCAGAGATTGAAATCAATAAACTTCTTTCAAACAACAAAGTTTTCCAACACAGATATCCATTTATGAGATATACCATTGATGTTTGTACAAAAAAAATTTAGAAGTTATTTCAGCGAAGAAATTTTTCTATCGTCTTTGTCTGAATAGCTCAGTGTACAGGTATGTGTATTTTTCAAAAAAAAAAAAACTGATAAATTCAAATCAAAATCAAGACAGAAAGCAAACAAAAATAAAAACAAAAATGAAATATTTACATAATATACAAGGGTAGTTATCAAGCAAAGTATCTTTTCAAGGCTTGGCCATTCACCGGATAGGTGTCAAGCTTCCCTTCAAGATTCTACAATCGAAAGGAACTAGGACCCAACTTTTCAGCAATTAAAAATGGCCCAAGCCATAAGTTTTGGAATTTTGCGTGTTCACCCTTTCCTTCGTGTGGTTTGTCCCATTTTAAGATGAGATCGCCTACTTCAAAATTCCTATCAGAAGTAGAATTAGAATTGAACCAAATTTTAACCAAATGTTGATGTTGATCTAACTTATGCTTAGCTTGGGCTCTTACTTCTTCTAGCTTCATCAAAGCGTTAATTCGGTTTTCTAAAGGGGGGCAATATTCTTCTTGGAATTTTTGTGAGAACTGAAGTGAAGGAAGAAGAATGAGGGTGGCAAAATTGCTTCTCTGCCGTAAATGAGAAAAAATGGGGAATTACCTATAGCGGATTTTGGCGTTACCCTATCAGCCCACAGTGCATTCAGCAGTGCATTGTGCCAATTCTTGTGATTTTCAACCACCGTTCTCTTGATAATTTTGATCAAGTTCTTGTTTTTTGATTCTACTAATCCGTTGCCCTGGGGGTAGTAACTAGAAGAATACTTTATCTTAATTCCTTTCTCCAAATAAAACTCGCTCATCTCAAGAGAAGAAAAGTATGAAGCATTATCAAATACTAGACAATCAGGGATACCGAAACGAGTGATAATATTCGAGTTTAGAAAAGCAATTACCTGACTGATGTTGATAGTTCTTAATGCTGCAGCTTCATACAATCAAGTAAAGTAATCTGTGGCTGTCACAATATACTTGTGTTGTTGTGAGGACGGAGGGTTAACTGGACCTATGATATCAAGGCCCCATTGCTGGAAAGGAGAATCTACTGAAACGGGTTGCAAGGGAAAGGCCGGTTTTTGTAACCACCCTGATGCTTTTTGACAGATGATACATTTATGACACAAGGCATGGGCATCCCTAAAAAGCGTGGGCCAGTAGTAACCGGCTCTTAAAACCTTATGAGCAGTGGTGTCGCCACCAAAGTGACCACCAGCTTCTCCTGCATGCAACTCTAGCAAGACTTTTTCAGCTTTGTCTTTCTCGAGGCAGTGCATCAGTACGCCGTCAAAATTATGACGAAACAGTACACCGTTAACTAGATGAAAGGGGGTAGAATTTAGCCTCAACGCTCTTCTCTTGGTGGGGTTAAGGTGACGAGGTGTTGACCCATGTTCAAGACGGAATATAATATCGTCGTACCAGGGACTAACGAGGTTTTGTGCGCAACAAATTAGGCTTTGATCGCTTTGTCCTAGGTTTGACTTATCACTATCTTCTGGTTGTCCTGTTTATGAATCAACAACCAACTTACACAACCCTTGGCCTCTCACAATATGGGCTGGGGTGATTTGCAAGTCATACTCCTGCAAGGAAGTGACCCAGTTAGATCTCTTCTCTCCTAACTCCTTCTGCACTAACAAGTTCCTTACGGCAGGGTAGGGGACAATGACTTTCGTCCTTGACTTCAAAATATAGGACCGAAAGTGCTTAACTTCTTTGAAAACAGCGTAGGCTTGCCGATCAATCGCTGGGTAGTTAAGTTCATCACCTTTGAAAGAAGATCTCATAAAGGTGATGGGTACTTCATTGTTATCGGCGTTCTTCTGAGTTAGGACGGCAGTATAGGAAAGGTCAGAGGAAAAAATATAGAGTGTAAAATCTTGAGAGAAGTCAGGGCTCATGAGAGACGGGGCATCTATTATGGCCTTCTTTATGGCATTAAAAGATTAATTTTCTGTGGGTCCCCAGTGATATTGGGTGTCTTTCTTAATTAGGTTCTATAGAGGCCTGACCATTTCAGAGAAGCTAGGGACAAATCTTCTCACGAAGTTAATTTGGCCTAAGAAAGACTGCATGGATTTTTTGGATGTAGGAGGGGGAAGTTTAGTGATGACTTGAGTCCTCTCGGGGTCAATAATCATCCCATCACTAGACACAATGAATCCTAGGAGTTTACCCTATTCTACTGCAAAGATGGACTTTTTGGTGTTCAAGGAGATGTCGTATTTACGACATTGCAGCAGAACGGCTCGTAAGTGAGCTTGATGATCGTCTTTGTTTTTAGAATAAACGGTCACATAATCTAAGTAAACTATGATGGAGTGATTGATTAAGCCTCGAAAAGCAATGTCCATTGCTCTCTGAAAGGTAGCACTAGCATTAATCAATCCAAAGGGCATTTTGCGATAAGCATAAGTGCCCCATGGAGTACGGAAGGTAGTTTTGAGTTGGTCTGGCGGAGACATCAAGACTTGGTTGTATCCAGAGAAATCATCCAGTAAAGATAGCCTGTCGTAACCAGATACCTGTTACAGGATCTGTTCCATGGCTGGGACAGGATAATTGTCTTTGTCAGACGCTCTATTGAGGTTTCGAAAATCGACACAAAGTCGAATTTCCCTATTTTTCTTCCGAACTGGGATAAGGTTGGACACCCATTGAGTGTGTCTAACATGAAAAATCATTTTAGCACTTAGGATTTTATTCAATTCTTTTTGAACGGTCGGTTCTAGTTTAGGGTGAATCTTTCTCAGTTTCTGTTGGAAGGGTAAAGTTTGGGGTTTCATTGGGATGACATGTTGTATGATATTAGGGTCGAACGTTTTAAGATCATCATACATCCATGCAAAGACATCCTTAAATTCTTTGAACAATTTAACAAATGTAGTTTTTTCTTGTCTAGAACATCCCAAGCCTAAGTTAATGCACTGAGGATTTTCACTAGTTCCTAAATTGACTTTTTCATAGGACAATTAGGAACTATTGGTTTTACAATTGACCGTCTTTTTAAATTTATCTTCGAAATCATAAAACTTCTCTAATCTAACTATGGATTTGGGTATGGAATTTACCATGTCCGATAGTGCTTCAGGAGATTTCGAATCAGGTATTACCGTAAAATCGTGCAAATTGTCGTCGTGCATGCGTTCATCTATCACTGTGCCTTGAAAGGTTTCTTCCATGTGCAGAAATTTAATGATCTACTGATCATCGTCAAATACTCTCCAGTTCGTGATGTTGTCAGGAACAGATGGTCGAAACAATAGCTCGACGGAGAATGCGTCTGGGGACAAGCCTTCTGTAGGAAGAAGTTTAGATGCTACATTAGCTAATAGATTTGCTTCAACATTATTTAGTCTAGTAATGGAATTTATATTGAAAGAAGAAAATTTATTCATTAAACTCCATACCTTAGACTGGTAACTTTTGAGATGCGGGGAAAGACAGTGTATAGAATCTCTTACCTGTCTAACCACTATTTTAGAGTTGCCAAATACGACGAGGTTTTGAATGTTCATATCCAGAGCTTTTTTGAGACCTTGTAGTAAAGCCTCATATTCTACAGTATTGTTAGTACATTCAAATTATAGTCTACAAGCCTTTAATGTCTTGTTACCTACCAGATCGATAATGATGCAGCCAGCTCCAGCTCCTTCTTTAGCTTAGAACCGTCGAAATATAGAGACCAAATTTGGTTTCCTTCGGGCTCATGGGACTGTTGCATAGAAGTTGTTGGTTGCATATATGCTACGATCTCAGAATGTTGTTCTGGATTGATGATAGGTGAAGCCTTGGCCATGAAATTGCCGAAGAAGGTGTCCATCCCTTGGACTTCAGGTGAATCAGCAAAAGGTGTATATGGTTCGTTGGGATCGTTCAAATATGTGACCATGAACTTAAGGTAGCGCTCATGATTCACCCTGATCTTGTTAGGATTACCGTTTTCTGGGAGCCATAAGTGAGACCAGTCTGTCGCGAAGTAACCATGTAGCTGCTCCGACCAGTCCCTGCTTAAAAATAGACCATACACTTTTGGAATATCCACAACAATTATATCAATAACCTGATGAACCTTGGGGTTAGACGATAATATAATCAATACATTTTTTAGTTCGCGTATAACTTTAACCTTGGTCCGATCAAGTTGTATGATTTTTAAAGTAGATGGTTCCACTTCAACGTTAATCTTTTGGACAGATCAAGGCATCACATTGGATGACACTCCTGAGTCCACCATACAATTATGCACATTTCTGTTGAAAATCTTGAAAGTTAAAATAAATGGGGGTACATTCTTGCGAGTGCTAGGAGTAATAGCTTGTGGCTTCTTACTCGCAATTTCTAATGCTACCTTATCTACATTATTTACATTATTTACAGGGACTACAGGAAGGCTTCCTTTATATTGAAGATCAGGATTATTTTTAGTGGAAGTCTTCTGCGGGACTTTTCTTTGCACAACCTTGTTACCACTAGAATTACCATTTTTACCGTTCTCTGAAATATTTTGCAGCATTTTTTGTAACAAAAATGGAAATTTCAACAACTCATAAATAGAAATGTTAGCCCTTAACTTTTTAAGATCTTCAAAAACATCATAATCTAAGTTGGGGTTCACATTAATCTGTTTAGGCTCAGCTGATTTAGATGGCTTTGGAGGCGAAGTTGTAGTATTTTTAGCAGAAGGTTTAATTGTCGTCTTACTCCTAGTATTATAAGGGTGAACTGTCTCGAAGTTCGCTTGAAAGATACTATCCGAGAAGTGTCCAAATATGTTTGGAGAAGACTCTTCTTCTTGAACTGTCTCTTGTTCAACTACCTCCTCAGGAATCCCAGGAGGCATCAAGTTATCCTGGGCTTCTAGAATTGTTTGATGAGCACATTGAAAACTTTCTAGGTTCAAGCCTTCGGGGTTTGGATTAGGTCAGTTGGTAGGAAAAGGTTTTCGGAAAGGGGGCTTGTAGGGTCCTTTACTCGAGGAAGCTTCTTCAGTCGACCTTTTTAAGTCTATAACTTGATTCGACAATTTTTGAACAACTTTGGTTAAATTTTCCAAATCAGAGTTTTCAGGTTGTGTTTTGCTTTGAGTAGGTTTGGGGAGAATTTCAATCTTCTTTTTGGAAGAAGAACTAGTGTCGGTATCATTGCTAGAAGAGTCTTTAATACTAAGTATGTCTTTTTCAATCTGGCTGGCCTCCTCGAAGGCCTCTAACAATGTGGCTTTCTTGGATCGTTTAACCCAAATAGCTATACTTTGATGTAAATATTTAGTGTAGTAAGCTATTACAAGACTCTCAGCGGGCATAGAATCTGCAGGAATTCTGTTTTTAAGTGTTAAGAATCTTTGATTAAAGTCTTTCACTTTTTCTTTAGAGTTCATTTTTAAGATAGAAAGATCCATGACCAGGACTTCCGGAGGTTTACCGTCTCCGAACGTTTCCAAAAAGCATGACTCAAACTTTTCCCAAGACACGATGGTATGGGGTTTTTGGGCGAAGTACCAAGTGGATGCATTACCCTCAAAAGTATAAGGGAACAACCTACAGACAACGTCCTCATGTTCAACATTGCGGAGTCTAATGGCTAACATAATTTTTTTGATATGATCTTCAACTATCTGTTTTGAGTCAGGATCAAACTTGGGAAGCCACTTCTCCGGGTGTTTAGGTAAAGGGTGTTGAGCTCCAGGTACAACTACAACATCTTGATCAAGCCAGGGTCTAGCAGGATTGTTCTAATTTTCCATTAGGGTAGTGGTTGTGGAAGGCTGAGAAGGTGAATTGCCTTCGTCAGAAGAATCTCCTCCAGAAGAGGAAGGAGATGATGGAGGTGGTGAAGGAGGTATCCCAGATCCTCCTGCAACAAGATTTGTGATTGGATCTGTGGGATTCACAGTGAGGTTAGTGTCACCTAATTGTTCTCTGATATCAAAGAAGTCTAAAGGTTGACCCCACGGATGGTTTGGTTGCCTAAGACGAGCTAAGGAACTATGTGTTTTAATAAGAGATTGACGAACAATCTCTTGTATGTCACCACCTGTAGGATTAGGGGCTGTTGGCTCAACTGTGATCTGCGGATCTTTGGTTGAAGTAGTTGTTGTATGAATGGGAATATTATCATGTGAACAGCTTCTAGTCACTATAGGTGAGCGATTAGGGGGGGGAGGAGTCTTGCGACCACCTCGTGCCATTAATTAAGTTCAGGCCCTCCTTCTAGCGCCATTTGTTGATGGGCAAAATTGACCATCCTTCAACTAAGAGAGTGGAACCGATCTGGGGTTGTCTAATAACCCAACCCGTTTGGAATGAACCACCCTGACGGGTTTAGCGGCTCCCTTAGCCGATCTAAGGTCCTAAGAAAACCAAAGAGAAAACTAATATAAACTAACTAATCTAACTAAAACTAAATAAACTAAACTAACTAAAACTAAATAAAACAAACTAAACTAACTAACAATAAATAAAATGAACTAATCTAAC
>JZKD02S1911650.1:178449-214061 GCA_000966675.3 Picea glauca
ATGCAAATTGATAACATAAACATGAAACAAAAGATTGATATTATGAAAAGCTAAAGCTGTAGCAGAACATCAATTTCTGTCTCAGTCTCTATTAGATATCCATATCCTTGTTCTCTCACGAATGAGGATGCCCTCATTACAAAAATAATAAGTATTTATAAGTTTTTCCACAGGGTAAAACCTCCCTGTGGAAGTTATCAAACTGTTTACATAATCTGGGAAGATATCCCAAAGTTGTCTAAACTAAAAAACTAAAATAAAACTAAAACATCCAAATATCTTCTAAACTGTCCATCAAATCCCATGCAATTCGAATTCACCTGAAAAGGGTCCAAAATAGATGAGTTAGAAGACTCTTTTATTAATAAAATGATAAAAATTAAATTCTATAGACTAGCTACAGAATCCTCTGATTATGTAGCTAGTCTAAATGAGATACAGAATCAACATCAGAATCGATTCAAAATATTTTAAAAGAATTAAATCCAATTATCTTCCAATAACCATTTGAAAACAAATCATTGAGATTGAATGGTTCTATCATTCAAAATTAAACAGGATCAAAAATGATTCAACCGAACACAAAGATAGGAATACTCTGTTCTTTTGTTACCACAAAATCGGGTTCACAGAGTCATAATCGAACAGTAATAAGATTGTTTCATATCCAACCGATAATCAAACATATCGTATGTGATCGTTAAACAAGAGATACGATCCAATCCAACAAAATCATTTTCCAATTGTTATAGTTGTAACGATATAGCAAAAATATTCGTATCATTTAATTGAATACACAGATAGAAACACTCTGTTTCGATTATTGTCATAAATTGGGTAAATGAAATCATATGTAATAGCATCATAATCGTTTCTTAACAAATCGAATCCCTCTGTTATGAGATCGTTTTGATATTCAACAAAAAAAATCGCAAACACTTCGTTATACTTGTCTCATCAACAGGAGAAATCATCGAATCGAACAGGATTATCATGATAACTGTATAGCAAGCGATTTAGGCTATGAACGAATTCAAACCATAACTAACACAACCAAAATCGTAACAGGATCAATCAAACATAATTTGTTATAGATTTCGATTGTTGATCCTTGCACAATGAGAAAACAAGATTGATTAATTTTGATCACAATCGTTTCAATCAAACGAATCATAACAGGGTTTGACCAATTCATTTCACAAATCTAAAATACAGAGCATCAATTATAATCTAAACTCGACTCATAGGACAAACTTGCCAAATTAGAATAAGAGTGAATCGATTGGCTAAGGTTTTCACATAGTTGTTATGATTCGAATTCATTTCCCGATTCGTGCGCGAATGTTATTTGAGCGTATTGTTTTCATCAAAGAAACAAAGTCATTATCCTTAACTTGGAAACAATCAAATATAGAAGGTTACATGAAACAGCACCGTAACAAGTATCCTCCCGAAGACATTTACCAATCATAGCATACCAATGATAACGAAATCGAATCCGAGCAAAATCGTTTTCTAAATTAAGCATAAAAACTTCATGTTGGGAGTGGGCACAAAACGAATTGAATTGAAAACACACCTTCACTTTCGTTTTTTCACTCAGACAAACTTAGCAAATGAAATCCAAATGAATAACCATTCCAATCCAAATAAAAATCTATGAGCAAATCATATATCGAAATTCTTTCTATTTTTATTAAAATGAAGCCATGTAGAGGATGATCACTAAATGATAGAGGCATTTAGATGAGTGATCAAACTATTTAAAAGCTGAATTCAAATCATTATATAACACTAGATTATTTACAAAACAAAACGATGTCAAAACCATACCTGTGTAGCGACGAGGTTGCTTGATTATGCCAGCTTGGAATTTACAACAGTCAAGGCTGATTCCACATTTTTGAACAGAATGGAGCCGGTTGTTTTTTGCTTTTTATCTGTTGTTTGTAGCTTGGTTTTTTGACTGGTTAGCAATGCAATCCGATCTTCCAGTGATTGAATCTTTGATTGGAGTATAGGAACACCAATAAAATATTGTTCTAACCATGAATTACATTGGTCACATGGTGACTGTGTGGGTTTAGACAGAGAAGGCGAGGGTTTGGGAAAATGACCGAGGGTTTCACTAAGCAACTTAATACCCGGGTAGTTAGGGTCATCCTTTAGGCAGGGGGGTAGGTTTGATACAAAATCATAAGGGGTCTTAGCACACAAACCTTGCGAATAGGGGTACTCGCTGGCAAGAAAACCCTCAATATCAGAATCAGAATCCTCGCTTAGAACTATAGGGTTAGACTCGGCAGAGGGTTTCGGCTTGTTTCTGTCGATTCTCGAAATGAGTCGGGCATCCCTTTTCCCTTTGGCATTTGCAGCAATGTTTTCCTTGGGATTTTTTCTCATAGGCTTTGTAATGGCCTCTAGACTCTTAGTTACAGTGTCAGGTAGGTCAACAGGAGGCTCGGCCAAGGGTTTAGGCAGTAAGAGATGTAGGGGTACGGGTGGTTCGGGTTTCGTTTCAATTACCATAGGTTTATCAACCTGTACAGGGTCGGTGTCTTCAAAGCCATTACGGGTGATGAAGGCCTTCCAATTATCACCAAGCAAATTCAAATGATAAACAACAATGAGCTTAATAATCCCATGGTGAAACAGGCTATTATCAGCCTTGTGCCTCTTATACTTTTTGGACATCTTATACAGGCTCCGATGAAAATAGAATGGCACGTTTAGAGGATACCCTATAAAAATCATCAATAGACACAGGTGGTAAAGGAACACAAGCCTGTATTGACCTTCATAGGTCACAAACTGCTTGATTATCATTAACAAGTCGTGCCATCGTGGCTTGCGCATAGTTACGGGCATACCTCTGTCACAAGAGGTGACTTTGCGTGACTGAAACAACAATGTCCATGACACTTCTTTGACCTTGCAATTCTTAAACCAACGTTGTCCCAAAGTAGGTAACCCCGTGGCTGAGTTGATAAATTGTTCATCAATCTCTAACTGTATGTCGCCTACCTTGGCTCGACAGCCATCGAAGGTCATGGAAGATTGTCATGCTACACAAAGGTTAAAACCTCAAAACGTTTCACGAAGGTAAGCCATCCATTGTCTTCTAAATCTCGGCGGGCATTGTCAAACATTAACAGGGCTTGACTTCCATTGGGTTCAACTCGCACAACTGGTGCCATGGAGCTTAATACATGGTAAGGGAAGGGTTTGAATCACCAACACACACAGGAGCAGAGCTACCCGAACCAACAGCAATGAACGAGCAAAAGGGGTAAGCATTAATGCGAGCATGCGAAGGTGGTGGAGTCTGCCATGCATAATATTGATTATCCAAGTACAACCGCCAATTTTCATAGCTGCTCACTCCATAATAATAGTTCAACCATTAAGTCATGTGTACAACCAATAAAATCAAGGTGTATACCAATGCGTGCAAGTGTTATACCATAACGTTTAAACATCCGACATATAAATCAAAACCCAAAATCAACTATGCATCAATGTATTGATCCATATAAACAAAAGTTCAACCAAGGTGCCAAAATGATATTCATATAGTCGACAAGCCAAGAGTCATGAAAAGATTAACATAAGGATTATATCGTAAGACATATATATAAAAATTTAATCATAACCCCTATGCATTCCCATAAAATGATAAGGCAAGTCATATAAAGTGCAAATACAAATGCTAAATACCTTGCAAACTTAATAGAACCAAGTCATACAATCAATCGAAGTATGAGAACCGATCAAAGGATCTTGCCAGTCATATAGTGATCAATAAAAGGTAAGCGCAATAGGCATGATGACAAAAGAAATATTCACAGTTCAGATAATGATCGAAATGTGACTTCGAAAGGAGAAGTTTTCACGCTTATAGTCGTGAAAACAAAACGAAAATAAGTGTATAAATGTCACAAGAAATGAAAATGTCGTCTATTTGAGAAATGCGACGAAAAACTTGATGTTTGCAAGACATAGGTGTAGGTAGCTTATAGGATAATAGAGAAAGTGAATTGGCTACCAACACAATGCTACTCAATCTACAAGCAAATTCATAGAATAGTTACCCAGACTGTTGGTGCCCCCCCAGCAGTTGTGGTTACTCTTCAAAGGAACACCATGAACTTCAACAAAGCGAATTTAAAACTAAAAACGTAGGTTTTACACAACTTGGCAAAAGGAAAATGGCAGAATATAGGGAAATCGTCTTTTCCCTCTAACACATGACTTCTTCTACTAATTCACTATTGTATGACCACCACGATGGTATTTATAATATTTACAGACCAAGTGGTCTACCACTGGAGGGTTAAACCACTTCTAAAAACAACAAATTACATTAATGGTTCCCTAACTGCTGAAATGGAGCGAGCCAATAATTGCACTACTCAACAACCCAAATGTTATAACCCTAAACTACACCAGACATGCATACCTGGCATCAGACCATCTTACTTGCTATATTTTCCAATCCATCATTGAACAACTCTTCTAAAAACCATTTTTTTGAAGGTGTATGTGCCCTACACCTCTACTGCCCGCGTACACACGCTTGTTGCACCACTACAACCCGCGTACACTCACAAAAAATCATGAAAAATGAAAATTGAAAATGGATACGAGTTTTTGGGATGTTACTTAACCGTTTGACCGCCCATAGCTAGTCACCCCAACTGTTACTATCTCTTTTGGCCTATAAAATAAGGTGTTGGGACCCCATTCCAAAAATAAGCACGAGAGCATAGAAACTCTGCTCATTTCAATATTCCCCCGTTGCCCCAATATTTTAGAACCACATTGTGAGTTTGAGCCAGAATTCCTTCTTCCTCCTTTGCAAATCCTTGCCATTTCCCTAGAAAGAATTGAAGAGGAGAAGAACATGTGGAAGTAGTTGGTGCATGTTGAAGAGGATCCCAGGACCAAGTTCGAGGAGCAGTGTTGGTCTCACATTGTAAGTGACTTTTGTGACATTAATATAAAGAAGTACTTTTCCATCCCGCCAAATGATGTCTTAAATCTTTATAATTTGTTTACATTTATTGTTTATGATGTTTAATCCACTAATCCATATATAGAATGCATGCTTGTAGTTTCTTATTTGTCTTTTGATGAATGCAGGTCAGCCTTGTGAGGAGATTTTCAGTCATGAAACAACCAAGCGTAAAGGGATCGAAATCGGACGTAGAGTTTAAGGTAGGCCTACCAGATCCCTCTTTCTTGTCTTTTATGTATTATTGTGGGGTAATGTCGGGATAGTGATTAAAAGTAGGAGACTTTAGACGATTAGCTCTGCCTACACTTTAGAACCCTGGTGTAGTCCATAGAGGGGTTTTCACGCTATAGCACCAAACTGAGTTGTCAAGAGTTCAGTAGCTGTTGGGCCCGAGATATGATCAATCCTATGACAGTTATTATACACTTTTGTCGAATGTATATATGTGTTTTTCATCTTTTGAAGGATCATTTTGAATAATTTCATGATAAAATCGTATGATCGACATAAGGTACTTAGAATTCATGTTTAATAATTGTATCGAGTATAATTCATCATGTTCTATGATTTCCAAGGGCTAATTCACGTTTTTCTGGTGTTATAGGGCAAAAACGCACTACATTTCTAGTTCCGACACTTGACCCAACACTCCTCCCAGCACTCGTTCCGACACTCGATCTGACACTCCGTCCAACACCTCTTCCTACACAAAAATGTAGGGTGACTTGGCAGTTATGGCATTGGCGGCCAATGATGGGAAAATCAGAAACGCGGTTTTTTCTCGTGCTTATCACCTCTAGCTACTGAACTCTTGACAACTTGATTTTGGGTTGTTATGGTGGGTGATTATTGGCTCGCTCTGTTTCGACAGTTAGGGCACCATTAATGAAATTTTCCAATTTTAGAAGTGGTTTGAACCTCCTGTGGTCAACCACTTAGCCTGTAAACATTATAAATACCACCGAGGTGGTCAGACATAAGCTAAGCATCATATACATCAGTGTGATGGCCATAAATACGTTTTTACTCTGTTTTGATATTTTACATTGCCAGAATTATGCAAGAACTGTGTTTCTGCGTTTTAATGGTGGATTCTTTTTGCTGACCTCGTGGTGTGCTTTTCGGGAGTGACCGCGAATTGCTGGGGGGGGAACCAACAGTCTGGTAACTCTTATTTAGTTTATTTATGCATTTTATAGCTTAGATGTCATTTTCTCATTTTTGTACATGAATTGTTATTTTATTTCTTTGACATAATAATTTGTTGTTATAGCCTGACTGTGTAAGTTCTCTTTTGCAGGTTAATATGAAGGTTTTTGTTAACATGCATTGATTTATAATTAGGAACGAGTTTGCAAACTCATACACTAACTCCGTGTGCAATTAAATGTTAGATTGAATTTTATTTATGCTTTTAAAATCAAATTTAAAATAGAAGTTAAAACAGAGTAGAGATTTTTATTTCATGCTTTCTTTAACCAAGGCTTCGATGGATGGATAGGGTTAGTTTCAAGTTTTTATTTGTAGATTGCCTATTTAATTGTTATTTAGATTTTTCTTGAGTAGTTGTTCATTATTTTACTTTCCATATGCTAGAACCATGTTTTAATTTATGTTTTTAACCATTTTCCTTCTTGCAATTTGAATTGTTAAAATAGATATAGCATAGTTTTATTTTATGCAATTTCTTTCCTAGAACTAGATTGCAATTCCAGTTTTTAGTTAATGATTGAATTTAGTTATTAGTTTTCTTATATTAGTATAGAATGCATGTGAATCTCATAGATTGGAAGATAGTCTCCTTGCTTTCGTAGTTTAGAAGATAGTAGTTCGCTTAACATAGAATAAGAATTAGTTGTTAGTTATTTCTTTCAATAGAATAGACTTCCTTTCATGCATTGCATTGAGCATTTAGATTTCCTTTCACGCATTAGAAATAGTTTTTCATTAGGCATTTAGTTCACTTGCCTCTTAGGCTAGATAGTTGTTCAATGAGAAGTTTTACTTGCAGTAGTTAGTTGCATTTGCTTACTTCTCTTTTTCTTTAGTAGGTTAGTTAGGTGTCTTTTCTTACTTGTCTATTTGATTTAATAGGTTAGATAGGTGCTTTTGCTTACTTGCTTATTTATTTTCTTTCATAGGGTAGTTTCTCATTGAATGTAGGTTAGAAAGTTAAAGAAGTTTGCTTTTGTCATTTGCTTATTATGCTTAGTAGTTTGCTTTTGCTTATCGTTTAACTAGTTTGCTTTACATAGAGTTTTCATTTTCTTTCTTGGGAACTATCCATCAACCCTTGGCCCAAAAGTACTTAGGTTACCTAGTTTCATTTTTCTTAGTAGGGTTTTCTCATTAGATAGTTTTGCTTGAGTAGATTAGCCTTAGATATATGCCTTCCTTAGTTAGACTGTACTCCTACCAACCCTTCTACCTTTGGAATATATTTTTCTACAACTCTAAGTTTACTTACCCCGGTTTGACAATTTAATTGAGGGTGTTTACTGTGTTTTTAGTGCATATATAACACCCATCATTTTTGGCGCCTTTGAAGGGGAGTTGTCTCAAGGTAAGAAGTATTTAGGAAATAGATCATTCCTGGGCCTTAGCATTAGATTGGTGGCGGGGGAACTTTAAGATGAGAGGTAAGAACCTGCGCATCTGCTATAGCAGGTTCCCCCAAACCCAATAGTAGTTTTTCTTTTTTCTTTCTTTCATGAATAGACCAAGAGATACAAAAGGTAGATACATTAAATCTAAATTAGACCTTTTAACCAAGGTTCCTTCCGACCTTTTTTGGGGAAGGAACATTCCACTCATAAGCTCCACAGACCAATACCAAAAAACAAGAGTTAGCTAAACCCAAAGAGCTAAAGCAGTCTCTAAAAGAGACTAAAACATTGAGCACTATAGAATAAGAAATTGAAGCATCAACAATAGTGGGACAGGAGGCAAGACCACTCGAGCCTTCCACAGAATCAAACAATACAACCTTTGTTTTCTTACCACCATCAAGAGATCCTAATTTTGTGGACATCATATTTGTGTGAACCAAGTTTTATCAAATGACAAGATGAATTTGAAGGCGATCATTAGTTTGGAAGAACTCTCTCAAATCCTAGCAATAGCTGGGATCTCTTCTTTTCAGGAAGAACAGATCTTGACAATAATCAAGAACTTATCTACCTCTCTAGAAATATTAGAAGAATCAAGGTCCTATGAGATACAAAATGATTTTACTTTCCAAAATGCGAAGGAAACTGAGAAATTATGGACTACACCTAGTAGAGAGAAATCATTAAGACCTGAGATTGAGGAGTTCTCAACATCCATCTCAGAAGATCCTTTATGTACTTCAGAAATCAATCATCCGAAAGAAAAGGATATGCATAGCATGATGAAGGAGAGCATAGAAATTACTGTTGATAAACATCAAGATTACATTGAAATTTGATTTCAAGAGGTCATCAGGCCACAATACTATTCTCTTCTTCAACACCTTCTAATGCCAAAACAAGTAGGTTGGTTGGTTCTATATATCCATCAATCATTGCAGTAAATTTTTCATATATGGATATGAGTATGTTTCTTGTCTTTCTCCACACATGGTTACATTGGAAGAGTTCTTACACTTGAATAAATATTTTCCCTTTCTTTTCAGGTAGGGTAGGATAGTAAATAAAAGTTGCATGTTGTTAGTTTAGCTTAGAGTCTATTGCAACCTCATTTTACATTTTCTTTTAGTAAAATAACTATGAGATACATGTTCCAGTGACTTGATCTCATTAGTTTATTATATTTTAGAGTGTGGTTTTTGTAAACAGTTTTAGAGATCTCTATAGGTATTTATTTCACCAGGAGTAGACAGTTTCAAGGAGATATAAAAGAAGAATTTTTCTTCAAAACATTGCTATACTTGAACCTTGTTGTCTGCTAAGCATCAAATGAATAATGACTTGCTGTAATTAGCCATATTTTTGCAAAGACTTTCATCTTATTTTTCTCAAGGCATCTTAAATAGCAGTTGCTCTTGAAACTCTTCACCATTGTATAAGGAAGTGATACCATAACTATCAAACCTATAGGTCTCTCGTACGATTTTTACAAGAAACCTGAGTAAGTGAGTCAAGTGTCTTTATCAAAGAGTAACAAGGAGGTCTGATTAGTAGTTAGTCATGGAAACATCACAATAACTTACAAAAGAAGAAAGTAAGTTGATCCTAGAGATACCTTTATGTTCTTTCTCAATGGTATCATCCACTACACACTAAATAGCTTGATTATATCATATATTTAGATAGGCCACATCCTCTTAATTACCCCTTACATCGCGACAATCACTAAGTAATATAATGGAAAGTCATCCTCTAACATAAATACCATCCCAATTGAAAAAAAAAGAGAAAGAAAAAGTTGTTTTCAGAGTTGTTCCCCCATCTTTTTGCATAAGAAATCTTATACTAAACTCTTAAAGGATGGAGGGTCAGTCTCTGAGGTTTTAAGAGGCTAACCCGTCAGGATACTGAATAGGTCTGCTGGAAGGGGGTACCATCTTGTGGTATGACTAGGTAAACCCGCCGGAGTACTGAACAGGCTTGCTGGTAGCAGGGCATTCTACCTAGCGAGGATGGTAATCTGCCAAAAATAAATAATAAATTTAAACTTGTCCTGATGTATGGCATTACTTGCAGACAAATATGACATGAAGTATGTATGGTTAAGCTAAGGTTAATGAACTCCATAAACTTTCCATTAGGAACTAACTCTGAGGCTATCTTGAAATTCTCTTGCCTACCTCTTCTTATCTATATATAGGATCTCTTATCCTATAGGTGGGGCCATATTCTAACAGTCTTGTCAGACCAATCTGTAAAATTTTATCTTTACACTTGACATACTATAAATCTTCGGCTATTGGGGGATACTGACTAGTTTCCTATACTTTTGACTGTGAGGTGTCAAAATACTTAGGTGTGGGGGGGGGGTTCATGAGTTGAAAAATGATCATTGCCTAAAGAAGTAAATATTTGTAAACATTTTGTATTATTTTCATGATACAGGTTATTACATCAACAATAATTTTATCTTGAAGTGCTAAACTCTTGTGTTCTATAAATTGTTGTATATGTCCTTAACAGACAACTCTGTTGGTTTATTTTTATTACAGGTTGTTCATTGTAGGTTTGACATTACAATTTTGTTACAAGATGTTCATTGTATGTTTGACATTACATGTTCTATGTAAGTGGATTGAGTGAGCATGGTGGAAAAATCAACAACAATGGAACACTCTTAGCCCGCCTCAACTCCTATTCACTATGTTCGTGGCCTCTGAGGAATCAATTGCCTCAACCACAAAGCTCCCAAGAGTTGGAGACCGCTGATTTAAACACCACCAGTTGCCAAGAGAAAGTTATAACAGGGTTTTCAAAACTAAGTTTCAGAACATCTCTGGAGCAAAGGGATACTCCAAGGAGTGGATAAAATAGGATCTAATCAACCCTCTCATAATCATCACTAGATTGATTACATGTGAAGGTATATATTCCATCTTTAAAGCCTGTCAATTTCGATTATTATCTCACTTTCAATTCAATAAGCCATTGTAACTTTCCCTTTTACTTCTTGAAGAGTCTAGAGAATATGTCTTCCCAAGTGAGGAAGGATGTAACCAATCCCCATAAAAACCTATTTCACCATGGCCTTATCAAACTACTTGTCTTATCCAAGTTGGAAAAACAGGAGAAAACATGGGATGAGTTCATTTACCAATTTGAAAACCCTCGTCTTACAATCAAGACTAGAAAGAAGGCTCTTGATCTAGGGACTGTTACTCCACCCAAACCCTCATGCTCAAGCTATTCATTTATCGGAGAAACTTGTTGATATCCCTGCAACCTCATCGGGAAAAAAAACCAAGAAGCCTATTGCTAATTCATGGCACGAGGACATGCCATATATTCGGTCTAGGGGGAGTTTTCATGAGAAAAACAATGCTAAGCATTGCCCATTTGTATAGCAAACCCATGAGAAGAGGATGTAGGATTTCTATCAAAATTATGTCATACTGTCTTTTTACAAAGTCTTGGGATATTATATCAGCAATTGTTTGTATTGGTATGTAAATTATATACTACTCACATCATTGTGTGTTTTATAATCTCCTGTTCATTTTTATGTTTATTCTATAGAAGACTGTGTATACTTAACTATTCTTTGTGACAAATACAGATGGATTACAACTACTAAATACTTATTGTCATATGTATTCCAAGCTTATGAAAAGAGGATCAATTGTTTGAATTGTTACATATTAATGACAGGAAATAAAAATTCTCTTGTTCACCATGCCTACTAGTACAAACCAATCCTTTTGTTAGTATCTGTCAGTTATGTCAGACACCAGTGATCAAATTTACTCTTCCATTTGATTGATAGGGTTATTATGTCAAATTGTTATATTTTCAAATTAAACTTATCAAATAAAATTTGGCATATATTGGTTGTAAAATTGTCATTGGTGTGTCTAGGTGTCATTACTACTCCCTCCACTCATCCAAGGTCATAAATTCTAATCATGGTCATGTCATCCTTCCTTGGCATAAATTTTCAAATGATTGTCTTGGTCAAAGTTCTACTTAAAAATTGGTTTTTGAATAAAGGAAGATGAATTTGACAAAATTGAAAGAGGTTTTTGTCAATAATAGAACAAGAAACAAAAACCTCCTTCATTTTATGCACAGGTGTTATTGTTTGAGAGAATCCCCCAAATACAGTCACTATAGGAGAGTTTCTACACATTTGGACAGCTTGACTCGAAGTCAGTTTTTCAGAGGTTTGGAGAAGGCATTTGCAGTTCTTGATGGTTCCAATGTGTAGAATACATAATGACATTTCCACCCATAACACTTTCAGCCCAAAATTCCTCTGGGAAGGCTCCAAAATTCCTATCAAAGACCACGTTGTGTTTCTGCTAAGAGCACGCTGCACTTCTGGATGTTTTGAGTAACTAACTTCAAGCTGGGATTCTGAACAAATGGGAAAGTAATTTTGAAACTTGGAGGAGGTTTTTGTTCACAACATACCAAAATAAAATAACCTCTCTCAAGTTTTTAACATACTTTATGGTTTTGGATATATTCTATCATCTTAGAGGCCTATGATTTCAGAAAATAAAACATTGTTTTTTTTCCTGTTAGTCATATTTTCTTTTTTGTGTTTTCCTAATAACATGGAATGAATTTTTGAAAAAAATATAGAGGTTTTTATCAAGGACATATTAAACAACAATAACCTCTCTCATTTTATAAATATACTTTATGGTTTTTGATATATTCAATTCTCTTAGAGGCCTAGTTTTTCAAGAAATAAAACACTCTATTTTTCCTGTTTTAGTCATGTTTTCTTGGCGTGTTTTCCTAACAAATGAAAGTGAATTTTTGAAAACCAAGAGAGTTTTTTGTCAAGGACATATTCAAAAACAAAAATATATCTCAGTTTTTACATAGGTATTACTGTCTTGTAGTTACAGGTGTCACTTGGATACCTATTTTTTACAAGTTCGCCAGACCAGAATTGTTGCGCTTATGGGAAGTCACTTTTGGAACTAATTTTGCATAGGTAAAATTGTTGTTTTGCATGGTTTAAAGGATCAAGGTTATAATATACATCTCAAGTCTTCCTTACATGTCATCAACAACCTCCAAAAACTCCAAACCCTCTAGTTCAAACTTAGAGAGCATGAAACACTGAGTTGTCATTTACGCCATGATAATGTTTTCCTACAACCCAAGATGAATTCTCTACAGCGTTAGGTTGATGATATTAAATGACACCAATAATAGTCTCTGGATGCAATTGAAACACCACAGAAAGCCTAAGTCAAAATTCCTCAGGCAAGAGGGAGAATCTTCTAAAGCTAATCCACCCCGTCCTTCGCAAGTTTAGTCATAAAGGGCAATTTCGTTTTGTTTGTAGTGGGACCTGCAAAATCTTAGGTGTGGGGGTAATGTTGGGCCTGAGATACGATCAATTCTATGACAATTATTATATAGTTTTATCAAATGTATATATGTGTTTTTCATCTTTTGAAGGATCTTTTTGAAGAATTTCATGATAAAACGGTATGATTGACGTAAGGTACGTATAATTCATGTTTAATAATTGTATCGAGTATAATTCATCATGTTCTATGATTTCCAAGAGCTAATTCACGTTTTTCTAGTGTTACAGGGCAAAAACGCACTACATTTCTAGTTTCGACACTTGATCTAGCACTCCTTCTAGCACTCGTTCCAACACTTGATCTGGCACTCCGTCCAACACCTCTTCCTGCACAAAAACGTAGGGTGACTTGGCGGTTATGGAATTGGCGGCTAGTGATGGGCAAATCAGAAAGGTGGGTTTTTCTCGTGCTTATCCCCTCCAACTACTGAACTCTTGACAACTCAATTTTGGGTTGTTATGGTGGGTGATTATTGGCTCACTCTGTTTCGGCAGTTAGAGCACCATTAATGAAATTTTCCAATTTTAGAAGTGGTTCAAACCTCCTGTGGTCGACCACTTAGTCTGTAAACATTATAAATACCACCAAGGTGGTCATACATAAGCTAATCATCATATACATCAGTGTGATAGATAGAAATACGTTTTTACTCTGTTTTGATATTTTACATTGCCAGGATTATGCAAGAACTGTGTTTCTGCGTTTTAATGGTGGATTCCTTTTGTTGACCTCGTGGTGTGCTTTTAGGGAGTGACCACGACTTGCTGGGGGGCCCACCAACAGTCTGGTAACTCTTGTTTAGTTTATTTATGCATTTTATAGCTTAGATGTCTTTTTCTCATTTATGTACATGAATTGTTATTTTATTTCTTTATCATAATAATTTGTTGTTATAGCTTGACTGTGTAAGTTCTCTTTTGCAGGTTAGTATGAAGGTTTTTGTTAACATGCATTGATTTTATAAGTAGGAACGAGTTTGCAAACTCATACACTAACTCTGTGTGCAATTAAATGTTAGATTGAATTTTATTTATGCTTTTAAAATCAAATTTAAAATAGAAGTTAAAACGGAGTAGAACAAATTTTTATTTCATGTTTTCTTTAACCAAGGCTTCAGTGGATGGATAGGCTTAGTTTCAAGTTGTTATTTGTAGATTGCCTATTTAATTGTTATTTAGATTTTGCTTCAGTAGTTGTTCATTATTTTACTTGCCATATGATAGAACCATGTTTTAATTTATGTTTTTAAGCATCTTCCTTCTTGCAATTTGAATTGTTAAAATAGATATAACATAGTTTTATTTTATGCAATTTCTTTCCTATAACTAGATTGCAATTCCAGTTTTTAGTTAATGATTGAATTTAGTTATTAGTTTCCTTATATTAGTATAGAATGCATGTGAATCTCGTAGATTAGAAGATAGTCTCCTTGCTTTCATAGTTTAGAAGATAGTCTTATTGCTACTGTAGGATAGATAGACTTTGCTTTGATAGATTAGATAGTAGTTTGCTTAACATAGAATAAGAATTATTTGTTAGTTCTTCTTGCTTTCAATAGAATAGATTTCCTTTCATGCATTCCATTGATCATTTAGATTTCCTTTCACGCATTAGAAATAGTTTTGCATTAGGCATTTAGTTCACTTGCCTCTTAGGCTAGATAGTTGTTCAATGAGAAGTTTTACTTGCAGTAGTTAGTTGCCTTTGCTTACTTGTCTTTTTCTTGAGTAGGTTAGTTAGGTGTATTTGCTTACTTTTATATTTTCTTTAATAGGTTAGATAGGTTCTTTTTCTTACTTTCTTATTTATTTGCTTTCATAGGGTAGTTTCTCATTGAATGTAGGTTGGCAAGTTAAAGAAGTTTTCTTTTGTCCTTTGCTTATTATGCTTAGTAGTTTGCTTTTGCTTATCGTTAAAATAGTTTGCTTTACATAGAGCTTTCATTTTCTTTCTTAGGAACTATCCATCAACCCTTGTCCCAAAATTACTTAGGTCACCTAGTTTCATTTTTCTTAGTAGGGTTTTCTCATTAGACAGTTTTGCTTGAGTAGATTATCCTTAGATAATTGCCTTCCTTAGTTAGACTGTACTCCTACCAACCCTTCTACCTTTGGCATATATTGCTACAACTCTAAGTTTACTTAACCTGAGTTGACAATTTAATTGAGGGGTTTTAATGTGTTTTTAGTGCATATATAACACCCATCAGTAGATGGAGGGGGAAAGCATGAGAAAAACCCATGTTCTTGAGTCACCCATCGTTGGTCACCAATACCATAACCTCCAAATCGCCCATCATTTTTTTGCAGGACGAAGTGTCGGATTGAGTACAGGATGGATTGTCGGACTGAATGTCATAAGTAGAAACATGATGCGATTTTTCCTTGTAACACCAAAAAAAACGAATTAGATTCTTGGAAACATAAAAACACAATGAATTATACTCAAGATCGACATAAAACACGATTTATTCATACCTGGTATAGATCATAGCGTTTTGGCACAAAATTCTTCAAAAATATTCTCCAAAACATGAAAAACACATATATACATTCGGCAAAAGTATGTAATTACTTTCATAAAATCGTTCATATCACAGTCCCAACATTACCCCCACACCTAATATTTTGCAGGTCCCACTGCAAGCAAAAAGAAATTGCCCTTCATGACTAAACTTGCAAAGGAGGGGGTGGATTAGGTTTAGAAGCTTCTCCCTCTTGCCCAGGGGATTTTGACTTAGGATTTTTGTGGTGTTTCAATTGCATCCAGTGACTATTATTGATGGAAGTAATATCATCAACCTAATGCTGTAGAGAATTCATCTTGGTTTGTAGGACAACGTTATCATGGCGTAAATGACAACTCAGTGTTTCATGCTCTCTAAGTTTGAACTGGAGGGTTTGGAGTTTTTGGAGGATTTTGATGACATGTGAGGAATCATTGAGATGTATATTATACCCTTGATCCTTTAAACCATGAAAAACAACAATTTTACCTCTGCAAAATTAGTTCCAAAAGTGACTTCCCATAAGCGCAACAATTCTGGCCTAGTGAATTTGTGAAAAATAGGTATTAAAGTGACACCTGTAACTACACGATAGTAAATCCTGATAGAGGTTTTTGTTTTATAATATGTTCATGACACAAACCTCTCTTGGTTTTCAAAAATTCACTTTCAGTTGTTAGGAAAACACGCCAAGAAAACATGACTAAAACAGGAAAAACAAAGTGTTTTATTTTCTGAAAACATAGGCCTCTAAGATGATCGAATATATCCCAAACCATAAATTATATTAAAACAATGAGAGAGGTTATTGTGTTTTAATATTTCCTTGATAAAAAACTCTCTTTTTTTTCAAAAATTCACTTCCATTTGTTAGGAAAACAGGAAAATAAAACATGACTAAAACAGGAAAAACAAAGTGTTTTATTTTTTTGAAAACATAGGCCTCTAAGATGATATAATATATCCAATACCATAAATTATTTTCAAAAAATGAGAGAGTTTATTGTGTTTTGGTATGTTATGAACAAAAACCTCCTCTAGGTTTCAAAATTACTTTCCCATTTGTTCAGAATCGTAGCTTGAAGATGGTTACTCAAAAATTGTAGAAGCGCAATGTGATCTTACCAAAAGCACAACGTGGTCTTTGAGAGGGATTTTGAAGGCCTTTCCGGAGGATTTTTGGGCTGAAAGTGGTATGGTTTGAAATTGTTGGATGTCTTATACACAATGGAACCATCAAGCACTGCAAATGCCTTCTCTAAACCTTTGAAAAACTGACTTGAAGTCAAGCTTTCCAAATGTGTAGAAACCCTCCTATAGTGACTGTATTTGGGTAATTTCTCTCAAATAATAACACTTGTACATAAAATGAAGGAGGTTTTTGTTTCTTGGTATATTATTGAAAAAAACCTCTTTCAACTTTGTCAAATTCATCTTCCTTAATTCAGAAACAAATTTTGAAGTAGAACTTTGACCAGACAATCATTTGAAAATTTATGACAAGGAATGATGACATGACCATGATGAAAATTTATGACCTTGGATGAGTGGAGGGAGTAGTAATGAAACCTAGACACATCAATGAAAATTTTACAACCAAGATATGTCAAATTGTATTTGATAATTTTATTTTGAAAATATAACAATTTGACCTAATAACCCTATCAATCGCATGAAAGAGTAAATTTGATCACTGGTGACTGACAGAACTGACAAATACTAACAAAAGGCTCGGTTTGTACTGGTAGGCATGGTGAATAGGAGAATTTTTATTTCCTTTCACCGATCTGTAACAATTCAAAAAACTATTCCTCTTTTCATAAGCTTGTAACAAAGAGTAGTTAAGTATAAGCAGTCTTCTATAGCATAAACATAAAAATTCACAACAAGCTTATAACATACACAATGATGTCAGTAGTATATAATTTGGCATACCAATACAAAAAACTTCTAATATAATATCCCAAGACATTGTAAAAAGACAGTATTACATAATTTTGACAGAAATCCTACTTCCTCTTCTCATGGGTTTTTCTATACAAATGGGTGATGCTTAGCGTTGTTTTATCTTAGGAAATCCCCCCTAGACCGAAGATATGGCAGGTCCTCATTCCATGAATTAGAAATAGGTCTTTATTGTTTTGAGAGGGGGGTTAGATTATCTCCTCTTTTATACACTCTTGGGAGTATCCCTTAGCTCCAGAGATGTTGTGAAATTCAGGTTTGAAAACCCTGTTATAGCTTGCTCTTGACAACTAGTGGTGCTTAAACCAATGGTCTCCAATTCTTAGAAGCTTTGTGGCTGAGGAAATTGATTCCTCAGAGACCACGAATACAATGAATAGGAGCAGAGGCAATATAAGAGTGTTCCATTATTATTTGTTTTTCCATCGTGCTCACACAATCCATTCCTCTATCTCGCATTCTATAAGGCATGTAATCATAACTCTGTAATAAACAGTTTGTAACGAAAATAAACTAGTTAAGTGGTCTATTAAGGAAATTTACAATACTTTATAACACACATGGACTTAGCATTTCAAAAATAAAATGACTACTGATGTAATAGCCTATATCATAAAAAAAAATACACATAAAGTTTTACAAAGATTTACTTCTTTTAGGCAATGCTATCATTTTTCAACTCATGAACCCCTTCCCCACACCTAAGTATCATGACACCTCACATTAAAAAATATAGAAAACCAATAAGTTCTCCCAATAGTTGAAGATTTACAGCTTTTTAAGTGTAGAGATAAATTTCACAGATTGGTATGACGAGATGGTTAAAGGATGGCCCCACCTATATAATAAGAGATCCTATATATAGATAAGAAGAGGTAGGCAAGAGAGTTTCAAGATAGTCTCATATTTAGTTCCCAATGGAAATTTTATGGAGTTCATTAACTTTAGCTTAACCATACATACTTCATGTCAGCTTTGTCTACAAGTAATGTCGTACATCAAGACAGGTTTAAATTTATTATTTATTTTTTGTCAGATTACCATCCTCGTTAGGTAGAATGCCCCGCTACCAGCAATCTTGTTCAATACTCCAATGGGTTTACCTAGTCATACCACATTCTGGTACCTGCTGCCAGCAGACCTGTTCAGTATCTCGACGAGTTAGCCTCTTACCCCCTCAGAGACTGGCCCTCCATTTTTTAAGATTTTAGTATATGATTTCTTTATGCAAGAAGATGGGGGGGACAACTCTGAAAACAACTTTTTCTTTCTTTTTATTGGGATGGTATTTATGTTAGAGGATGAATTTCTGTTATATATATTCTTTAGTGATTTTCTTGATGTAAGGGGTACTTAAGCGGATGTGGCCTATCTAAATATATGATATAATCAAGCTATTTAGTGTGTAGTGGATGGTACCATAGAGAAAGAACAGAAAGGTATCTCTAGGCTCAACTCACTTTCTTCTTTTGTAATTTATTGTGATGTTTCCATGACTAACCACTAATCATACCTCCTTGTTACTCTTTAATAAAGATACTTTACTCACTTACTCAGGTTTCTTAGAGAAACTATACGAGAGACCTCTAAGCTTGATGGTTACGGTGTCACTTCCTTATATAGTGGTGAAGGTTTTCAAGAGCAACTGCTTCTTAAAATTCCTTGAGAAAAATAAGATGAATGTATTTGCAAAAATATGGATAATTACAACAAGTCATTATTGATTTGATTCTTAGCAGACAACAAAGTTCAAATATAGCAATGTTTTTGAAGAAAATCCTTCTTTTATATTTCCTTGGAATTGTCTACCCTTGGTGATATAAATACCTACAGAGATCTCTAAAACTGTTTGCAAAAAACACACTCTAAATGTTAGGGTCCTAACCCGCACATAGGTAGAACAATATATTTGGATGTAATAAAGGTCAATATTAATAAGGCCTTTCAATAAAATAGAATAAGGTAGATGTAAGAAGACCTAATAGAATCTTCTGCTTCTAGAAGGATCTTCCTCTAGATGCTTCTTTTTGGTATAAATAGGAGTCGAGGGTATGAGAACCCTAGCTTGGATATTATTGTAATAGAGCTCTGCTCAAATGGAGGTTTCCCCCTCAAAGAGGCCCGTGAACATTGCTTTCAGATTCAAAGTGTTATATCTATTGTTATTCTTATATCATTTTCGTGTTATTGTGGTGAATGTTCTGGTTATATTGTTGTTATTCTTCCATTACTAGCATTTTATTCCTGTTCTGCATACATTTTATATCTGGTATATTACACTAAAATATAATAAACTAATGAGATCAATGAGATCAAGTCATAGGAACATGTATCTCATAGTTCTTTTATTAAAAGAAAATGTAAAATGAGGCTGCATTAGACTTCAAGCTAAACTAACAACATGCAACTTTTATTTACTATCCTACCCTACCTAAAATAAAAGGGAAAATCTTTATTTGAGTGTAATAACTCTTCCAATGTAACCATGTGCAAAGAAAGATAAGAAGCATACTCATATCCATATATGAAAAAGTTACCGTAGTGATTACCTGGATATGAAGAACAAACCAACCTACTTGTTTTGGAATCAGAAGGTGTTGAAGAAGAGAATAGTATTGTGGCCCAATGACCTCTTGAAACCAAATTTCAATGTAATCTTGATGTTCATCAACATTAATTTCTATGCTCTCCTTCATCACACTATGAATATCCTCTTCTTCTATATGATTGATTTCTGAAGTACATAAAGGATTTGTTCATATGGATGTTGAGAACTCCTCAATCTAAGGTCTTAATGATTTCTCTCCCCTAAATGTAGTCCATAATTTTTCAGATTCCTTTTTATTTTGGAAAGGAAAATCATTTTGTAGCTCATAGGACCTTGATTCTTCTAATATTTCTGGAGAGGTATTCAAGTTCTTGGTTATTGTCAAGATGTGTTCTTCTTGAGAATAAGAGATCCCAGATGCTACTAGGATTTGAGAGAGGTATTCCAAACTAATGGTCACCTTCAAATTCATTCTCCTGGTTGTAAGAAAAAAAAGGTTGTGTTGTTTGGTTCTGCAGAGGTCTTGAGTGGTCTTGCCTCAAGTCCCACTATTACCGATGCTTCAATTTTTTGTTCTATAGTGCTCCCTATCTTAGTCTCTTCAAAGACTGCTTTAGCTCTTTGGATTGAGCTAGATCATGTTTTTTTGTATCGGTTTGCGGAGTTTATGAGTGGAACATTCCTTCCCCCAAAAAGGTCAGAAGGAACCTTGGTTGAAAGGTCTGATTTAGATTTAATGTATCTACCTTTTGGGTCTCTAGGTCTATTCATGAAAGTAAACAAAAAGAAAAAGAAAAACTACCATTGGGTTTGGGGGAGCCTACAATAGCAGATGCGCGGGTTCTTACCTCTTGTCTTAAAGTTCCCCCACCACCAATCTAATGCTAAGGTTTGAAAATGATCTAATTCCAAACTATTTCCTACCTTGAGACAACTCCCCGACAACGACGCCAAAAATGATGTGTGTTCTATATGCACTAAAAACACACTAAAAACCCTCAATTAAATTATCAACCTAGGGTAAGTAAAATTAGATTTGTAGAAAAATATATGGCCTGCTAAATTAAACCAATTAAATTATAAACAACAAATTAAATAACAAAGAAGCAACATAATAATTCATCTACAGAAAATGAAATAAAAAGACATCTATGCTACTCAATCTACAAGCCAATTCACATAATAGTTACCCATACTGTTGGTGGGCCCCCCAACATTCATGGTTACTCTTCAAAGGCATACCATGAACTTCAACAAAGCAAATTCACCATTAAAACTAAAAACACAGGTTTTACACAATTTGGCAAAACGAAAATGGCAGAACAGAGGGAAATTGTCTTTTCCCTATAACACACAACTTATTCTACTAATTCACTATTGTATGACCACCATGGTGGTATTTATAATATTTACAGACCAAGTGGTCAACCACTGGAGGGTCGAACCACTTCTAAAAACAACAAATTACATTAATGTTGCCCTGACTGCCAAAATGGAGCGAGCCAATAATTGCCCTACTCAACAACCTAAACTGAGTTGTCAAGAGTTTGGTAGTTGGAGGGGGAAAGCACGAGAAAAACCCATGTTCCCGATTCACCCATTGTTTTCCGCTAATACCATAACCGCCAAATCTCCCATCGTTTTTGTTCAGGATGGAGTGACGGACCAGGTACCAGATTGAGTACCGGATGGAGTGTCGAACTGAGTGCCGAAAGCAGAAACATGATGCGATTTTTCCCTGTAACACCAAAAAAACTGAATTAGATTCTTGGAAACATAAAAACATAATGAATTATACTCAATATCGACATAAAACATGAGTTATGCATACCTGGTATAGATCATAGCATTTTGGCACAAAATTCTTCAAAAAGATTCTCCAAAACATGAAAAACACATATATACATTCGACAAAAGTATGTAATTACTATCATAAAATCGATGATATCATGGGCCCAACAATTGTAGAGGAGGGGGAATGTAACATCCCCACTATAATCCCTAGTTTAATTAATTAACTATATATAATGTGTGGCTATGGCCAAAAGGTTGTAATATGTGAATTATACTTCTTTGTTTTATTAATAAAAATGTGATTCCATCTACTAAGGGAACATGGACAAGAGATGGGGGGCTGAATTGATCCAAAAGAGGGGGGAGTTTCTAGGATAATGGCCAAGAGGGGTCCAAGGGGGGCATTACCCATGTATATTAATTTAACCCATTTTTCCTAAATTTGCTATTTGTATATGAGCCTTCCCATTTTTGATTAAGTATTCCCAAAGCCAATCATTGAATACATGTAAGAGGGTGGGTGTGAGTGGTCACATCCCAAAGTTATTTGACACATGGGGGTTGAGTACAATCAACTTTGGGGAAGAGTGTGAGTCAAGAAAGGAAAGACAAAGAGAGGAAATTTGTATGGGGCAGGGAAAACAAAAGAGGTCAATTTTGTGCATGGGAGGAAGAAGAGAGAAAGAAATAGAGCTTGAAGCTGATACAACCATGGAGGGTGAATTATAGAGAAGGATGGAGCATAATTGGAGTGAATTGGAGATAGAAAACTGAAGATCCAGGTTGTCAGGCCTGAAGAGTGAATTCTAGTGTGATTTTCACTAGAACAACAAGTGTTTTTTGTTGGTTTGTTGATAGTTTTCTTAACAACAATTTCCCTTGAGTTCCCACCTGAGAGATTCCTAGCCTCCTGTGCCAGAGAGACCCTAATAAATGAATGTGAAACTCAAGGGACTGACATCAGTGAAGGGTCACATTCCTTGGGTTGGATAGGTCAAGAGGAAGAGAGATGGTGGAAAACCACGGTGGTTGTAGGAAAATATCAGTTGGATTGAGAGTTTTATGAGTTGTGAGTAGACTATGAGAGACCACCCTCTTTTGTGGATTGATATCCTCACCTCGGGGGTGACTGACTATTGATATTTGGAACAATAAGTCTATGGTTTGGTGGAATGTTCGTCCCAAGTAGTGGGTTGTGCGAGTATTATGAAAAGATAAGTGTTTTGTCTTCATGTTATGTTAAATTATGTTTTTAATTGTTGTGCATGAACTCAGTGTATTTGGAAGTGATTTATATGTTGTTGTAAAGATTTGTTTAGCTACATTTTATGTTGGTTATTAGCATGTTGTAGATGCATCTATTTTGTGGTTGTAGATAGTAGATAAATTTGTTTTTATTCATAGTTGTAAGCTACAAGAAATCAACTGACTGTAAATGAATTAATTTCATTAGTAGAAATTTGTTTTTAAGAGTATTTCACACTGTAATGTCCCTCAATTGGGATGGGAGATGTTACACTATGTTATCAGAGATTTTGGTTGAAACACTGGGCTTGTATGGGCCAATATGGTTGTGAATTCATGAAATTTGTTGTTTCATATTTTTTCAGTGACCGATTTGGGGGAAAAACATAGATTTTAGAGAGAAATCCCCAATTCTGTGAGTGAAATCCAAGTTCTAATGATGTCATATGTTTTGAGAGGGTTAATGGAGTAGAGATATGAAGTTGCACATCGAAATTTGACTTGGAATGGTCAAAATTTGAGTTTTAATGGCCTCCTGTAGAGTTACATGAAGTTTGGAGAATCGACGGTTGAGATCGTGTTTGATCTCATGATTGACGACCGAGATTCATCGAGATAAATTCAAAAATTCCTAAGGATGAGACCATTTGAAAGTTGATGGGATCAACTACTAGGAATAAATCAGGGGTTTTGAAAGGGAGCCAAAACATTTTCTTGTCCAAGTGACCTTAGGCTCAAGTCCACAGACTTAACCAAATCTCAGATAATATTTAAGAGTGTATCCCCTAGGGCTTGCCAAATTTCCATATGACCATGGTCCTAGAATCCTACACTATGCTCAAAGGGAGCTAACCGTTTTGAGCTTCGGGACTTCAAAGGTCCATAGTTTCAGGATGTTATAACTTCACAACACTCTAATCCTACTGAGGGAAACCTGTTGACACAATTACCAGAGAGTTTGACCGACAACTAGTGGTTTGTTATCTGCTAGCGTGGGATCTAACTTATCGTTAAATTGTGACCAATTTTTCACTTGCAAAGTGACGTGGGCCGTAGATATAAGGATATTCATAATCATTCCTAAGCGTTGAATATACATTACAGTCAAATTCAACATTTACTCACTATAGGAGTGAAAAGGCGTTACACGGCCAGAACTCCCTGAACATCTAAGTCACAAATTGACGTGGGTCGTAGATCTAAGGATCCTTTGGGATCATTATTGACCGTTAGATTGATTATAGTGGAAGGATAGGGTAAGAGGTACCTTCAACTGACATCAATCAGTCACCCCTACTTTATGACCTTTCTGGTATGTAAACCTTCAATACTTAAATGGGTTAAGGCATGTAAGGGATGCACAATCCTGAAGTAACATGATCTATCGATCTAAGGATCCTTCAGGACCCTTCCTGGCCATCAGATGAGAGTTACAGTCATTCGGTGTTGACCCACTCTAGGCATGAAAGAGTTTGGAATGACCAGAATCCTCAAATGTAGAAATCACGAACCAATGTGAGTCGTTGATCTTGGGACCCTTCGAGATCTCTCCCGACCGTTAGATCGAGTATAGTGGAAGGATAGAGTAAGAGGTACTTTTAACTGTCATATCAAGGCAAGGAATTTTGGATCTATGTTTATCGTCGATCGAGGATTCGTTGGGATATTTACTCAACCATTCAATCAACTAGTGGGAGGATAGTGTAAGTATTTCAACAAAGTCTTTCTCTGGGAGATTCAAAGATATAGGAAAATGAATTAAATGTCGAAGTTTCAAAGGTCGAAGGTTGGAGTACATGGTGAGGAATTACGAAAATTTGGAACTCCAGGACTCCGAGATTCTAAGATATTCAAGGATATAGGAGGATGTGTTAAACGTCGAAGCATCAAAACATCGAAGCACTAAAATTTCCCTCGTCGAAATGCCTAGTTTCTATATATTATGAAGTAAAGAACAACCTCAATTGTCCATCAAAACTAATGATTAATCCAAAGTCGTTAATCATCAAGCCTTGTAGGTGACCATTGTGGGAAGTGGAGATCAAACCATCCATCGAGGACATAGATCAATGGAGGAGAGAAAAAATGCAATGTGAAGTTGTAAGGGTGTCAATTATCAGGAGGTCATGTGATTTTATTAGGGCCATCGGATAGCTCGACTACGTGTCAGAATAGGATCTATGCACGCAATGAGGAAGGAGTTAACAAGCAATCATGATGGAACATGCAAACCATAGATATCGATGATTTATTAAGTCATGACCATTGATGAATAACGTTAGAGGAGTGATAATTTAGTGTAGGACCCTTGCCAAGCCTAAACCTTTTGTTGAGTGCGGAAAAATCACAACCATCAGATCTAAGGGTGGATCAATCCCCACCAAATATTTTGGAGCGAGAGGAGAATTCAGGACTTCGGGTCTCTAGAGATGTTGTAGACATGTGCAAGAATGATGGAGGGTTAAAGGCCCAATATTCATGAAGAATGGGAGATATTCCTTGTAACTGGCTCATCATCAAGGGATGATGACCCAGGTCATGATTGTGCCATTTCATATGGCGTGAGAGAGGTGTTACGAGGAAAATGTCTCTATGGCTAGGGTAAACCACAACATATGGAAATGACTGCAGAAATCAACTCTATTCTCAAGTATGCTATCAAGACAACATAAAATGCCTACCTCGTCCAGATGTTCGATGAAGTCCACCGTTGAGCACTTGACCCAAAGCAATAGACCTGCAACTAGTCCTCAAAAACCAAGAAAAGCAAGAATATGGTGATAATAAATGATGTTATCACATTTGATAGCATAATCCATTAATAAACATGACAAATATGCCCATGGAATAACAATTCAAATATTTTCAAGATATCAATTGGACGGGAAAAGAGTATTTATATTAATATATGATCAACAGAAGTGAAAATGCTACAAACTTTTGTGTCGGCAAGGTTCAGAAATGAGAAACTAAGTTCCTTCCAGTTGGGTCTCCACCACTTCAATCCTCCACCAAAGGCAAGCTCATAAAAGAGAAACAATGAGGTTCTCAATCAATAAGGGAAGAACTTGGGGGTTGGACATTGTGTTTAGACTTAAAGGACAAAGGGATGCAGACTCAATATGAAGTAAATAATTTCTCCAGAGTAACTTTTCTCTCAAAGTTGAATTCTTTCTCCTCCTTTCCATAGCTCAGAATTGGCCCATTTATAGCCTTCAAATGAAACTGAAGGGCCAAGTTAGAATGTTTCCAGTATATGGAAGGGCAAGGATCATAGATATCCTATCGTGACATGGAAACCCAACACCGAATTTCATTTTTGGGCACAAATCCTGATGTACACGGGTTGTAGTGGTGCGGCCTGCGTATACGCATGTTGTATAGTAGGCAAGGTGCATACATGTGGAAAAATATGTATTTTTAGCTCTGGGATTTACAAACAGGGATGATAAGTTTGCATAGGGAAATGGGAAAAGGCCTTATGTGAAAGATTTCACAGGGTGAGGCAAATATTGTTATAACAAATTCCCCCTAATGTGTGAGGTTAGAGGAGTATCTGCGATGGACAAAATACATTATAAACAACCCAAAAGTGGAGTGATGGGGGACCAGCTGGAAGAACTAGTTGTTCTTTACATTTTTCACTAACTTTGCAAACATGGCTGCCAATTTGAATTACACTGCAAATCCATGTGAAAATATACCAAAAAACTCTCCATGGCCATGAATAGGAAAATATAAATGCAGTTACATGCCAAAGGATGTCACAGTCACAAACAAGGCCCAGTAGAACTAGTCTCAAAATCAATCTGAAGATATATGTTATAAAATGGAGTACAATCTGATCTCTCATGATCACTAAAGTCATATAGGTACTGGTCCAATGAAAAGGAAGCAACAACTCAGGAAATTTGTGGCCAAATACTGATGTCTTCAAGTCTTCTACACAACCTAACAAGGGTGAAAGTCTACATCATGTGAATAAAGGAGTTGAGGTCAAACACAATGAGACATCGTTTGATTACCAGTTAGTTATGTATACCATTAAAGAACGTGAGACAACCTATCGATAATGAAAGTAGGTATCAAGGCACTGAGTACATTCTTACAAGTGTGAATAAAGGAGTCGATGTCAAACACCTGAAGAATCCATTGATCAGGAGACATTGATGTATTCCCAACTATCGATGGCGAGAGAAGCTTCCACTAATGATTGCAAGCCTCAAGGTACTCATAAGACTCTAGGTCTTGTTTCCAGAATATATGAGTTGAATTTGATGGAAGGAGACCCGCTGAAAGGAGAGCATTAAGGAATCTCTCATCATTTAACACGAGGTATTAAGAAGGAGCTTCATGATTTGGAGGAAATTAGGAAAAGAACATGTTCATGAACCAATGACCCTGTGCATCTTTTGCATGTGCCAAGTGCAAGCATGACATGAAAAAGAACATCTGAATAGCAGCCAATGAGGGAAAATGTTGACAAAGGCAAGGAAACCACCAATAAGGCTAATGGCATCCAAGACACTACATGAATCCCAATATGTGAATAGATGTCTTGTTGTCGAACATAAGGGAAACCACCCAGTCAACGACCAATGATGAAATGTCGACTGTTGGGTTCAAGGTTACCTACCAATGATTAAAGTAGGACCAAGGTGCATGATAGGACTATAGTATCATATGATTCTGAGAAAAACTGAGGGTATGGCCAACATGCAAAGTCAAGAGTTCTGAGAAGTGGCCGACACAGGTTGATAGATCTCATCTCAACAAGAGCATGAGACATATGGAAGAGTCTGGTAGCATAGACTCAATGATGAAACCATGAGATGCAGGAGGCATCAATGAAATTCTCTATAGGGACTAGAAGAGTAACCATTCAGTAGAGACGAATATGTAAAGAGCTCGGCTTCCTAAGGCCATGCTAAATCGAAAACTATGATGACAAATGGACTCCATAACTTTTTTCTCTATTAAAAGGCAACACGACTACTGCCAATATAAGATAATACTCCCTTCCCGCTCGTATTTTTTTGTTTTTTCATAGACAAATGAATGATATGATACAAAGGAGGAAACGAGTGTTGCAAGTAAACAAAACTAGTTCCAGTAGTGGAAAATACCTATGATCAATGCAAGGAGATGCATGCAAGAGATGGACACTCGGGGGAATGTTCCCTCCTGGGTATAGGGTGTCAAATTGCGAAGGATATAAACAAGTCTCTTCTTGGTTGATGATGCAAAACTATTGAGGCAAACAGTTTATAACGCAAAGCAAGAACCGACTATAAGATCAATACTGTAAGCAAGTGCATGAGATGCAATCACAACATAACGCCAAAAAATGTCCTTTTTCATGAAATTTAGTCTACTTGGTGTAAAACAGGGATAAACTTGTGCCAAATAGATGTCCTTTCAAAACCAATTTATGAGTGTGAAAGAGACAAGTTCACTCAACAATCTTTTTGCTTTTTGAAGATGAGTTGGAAAAGAGATTAAATTAAACTCGGTTGGGAGTCCTCTAGGTATAAGGCAACATGTTTATGAGTGATAAATGATACTCAACATAAACTCATGAACTAGCTATAAGGGACTCCCGATCCTATGGGAAAAATCTTTGCATGGGCACCAAATGAAGAAGAGGATCTAACTAGGGCACCCATGTTTAGTATGTCTCTACCACTTGATAACGACACCACTTATAGCATATGGAAGGTTCTGTGTCACATCAAATGTGTTCGTACCTAAGGCATAAAAGTGACAGTTATAGGACATTGCAAAAATGCATGGTGGAATGGATACCTATCCTATATGTTGGGTAGTGAAAATACCTGCCCCTGGTTATGAACGGTCAACATAACATTGAAATCCACAAGAATCCCTGGTGAAAACTACAAAAACCAACTCAATCCACTAATGTATTAGTCCATTAGGCGAAAAATGACTCAAAACTATAGAAAGTGGGTAAAAATTGTTATAAATAGTAACAAAACCAAAAATTACTATGTCATTTTGACTTTTTACCCAAATAGTGGAAATTGGACCAAATTACCTCTGATATTCAACTGGTGATTGCGGGAGCGTCGGGCGACGAAATCAGAAACCATCTGGACTAGGTAATTCCTCTTCCCCTCCTCTTGCTTTCTAGTGGATTAAATTTTTAAATTAGGTTTCAAATTTTGAGTAAACTAGGGTGTAAATTGGGTAACTCGATGTACGCGGGCTACCGTTCATCGGGTCGCATATACGTGAGGTTATACGCGATTGTGTAAACTACATGGTGTGTATACTCAGCCCTATACGCGACTGTAAATGTAGCATCCCACGTACAAGTCCGTAATCAATAATTTCTATGGTTGTTAACTCAAATTTTGACTTTTATCTGGAAAGATGGTGCTAGAATGGAGGGAAAGGGAGCACGAAGAGGTATATGTTGTTGTGGGCAGAGATATGGGGGACAAAATGGCCTTGAAAATATGTGGCTTATATAAATTTTGGGCACTCAAAGTGATGAGGGCCTAGGTGAGGTTGCTTGATATGCTTGTGGATTACTGGGACCCTTACAGTGAAATCTTCAACCTCGATGGGAAACCATTGAGGATTGAAGTAGAGGATATCTACTTTTTGACTGGGCTATCATGTCAGGGTGAGGTCGTAAACCTCAAATCACAGGGAGCATGGAGCAGAATGAAAATAGAGGAGTACATAGATGCTCACTATGTAGCAGGGACACCGAAGGTGAGGAGTCAACTCCCCATCCGAGCGATAAACAATATCATCCTCAAGATTGTTGTCCTCGTGTTGACTAGGATCACAGGATCGGCTTCGCTACACCGTCCATTGAAGCTGCTCATGTTCTATGTTGTAGAGTGCTTGAGACCCACAATATATGATTGGTGTACCTCACTACTAGCTAATATGAAGAGCCAGCTAACAGAGTGCAAACAGGGTAGCAAGAGGAACTTTGTGTTTGCCTCTATATTATGCAATTTTTTCTTCGAGTAGGTTCCATGTTTGGGACCTAGAGTCTAGATTCTTTCGAGAGGACCTCGCGATCTAGCCATGGCACGGTGGACGGAAGTAATGAGACGGTAGAGGGAAGGTAGATTGATCACACCCTACAATGAGTATTTCTTCTATTAGTGGCAGCGACAGGTCATCACTCTGGATGACTACCCCTATGCATGGATCGGATTCAGAGGGGACCCTAACATGTTAATGTTTCATGGAAACCTGTACAGGAGATCTAGCTAAAGCATAAACAAACAAATATTATCAAGAAAAGGAAGATAAATACACAATGAATAATGAGAATCAATGCATATTATGATCTAATCAATGAGTGAGTGATCTTCACTCATATAAGCAATGACATCCTATAATTAGGAATGCATGCATAATAGTGATGGTCTAAGGTTAGAAATTCTAAAATAGAACTAGTCAGTTAACTCCCACTGAGCTAGTGTTACTCCCACTGAGCTAGTGTTACTCCCACTGACATAGTGTGATGAAAATAGAAATTTCTCAACACCCCCCCTGAACATCAATATGGAGTAAAAAATGAGTCCCAGCTACTAGAAAATTTTAGGTACTCATGTACAATGAAACTAATGAACACTGGATAAAAATGAGGAAAGAGGGAAAACCACATGGGAATAAAACACCCCTCAAAAGACGATGTATCAAAATAAGAAAATGGCAGCTGCTAGGCAACTGTGTTCTTCACTGCAAGATGATCCCTTAAAGTATGAAAATTTTTCTCACTAGAAGTCTTAGTGAAGATGTAGAAATCTTTATGGATCTGATGAAGTCCTTTGGAAACCTATCGGGCCTTGTACCTCTTGATCCTGTGGACCCATCTGCACCTGAAACTGTTCCTTTCCAGTGGAAGTGGAATTAGATTCCAAGTCTGGCTATGTAGGAGTGAGTCATACTCCTTCTACATGGTTTTTTTCCATAATTCATTTCCCACAACCCTACTTTAGTTATGTGGATTATTATATTGAACCATATAGAAATGCATGGGCATCACAGGTTCTAAAGATGAAAATACATGCGAAGGATTCTCATGGTGAGATTGAGTTCTCCTCGAATGCAATGGATTCCCTGCAAGGTTTCCTACTATATGAAGTGTGAATTGTGCCTTCTTGGGAATCTACTGAATCTTCAGCACTGGCTTCTTATCTGGATGTGCTACATACTTATTTCCATGTACAGAATCTGAGTGTATGGAAAAGGGTCATCCAAACAGAACGAGCAGGAGGGATATTTCAAACCCTTTAATGATTCTTCAGGTTCCAAAAACTCTTCATATTCCAGGAAGAAGAACAAGGGAAAGCAATGTCCTTACTGCAATAAACCGAATCATGAAGAATCCACATGCATGAAGAAACAGATTGATCTTATGGCACAGACACTTTAGCAGAACAACCTTGGAAACTTCATTCCAAAGGGAGTCAAGAAGCATAAGGAAGAAGATCATGCTCCTAAGAAAGGTAATCATCATCCTCTTGTTGCAATTAATTCCTCATCTAATTCATGGATTATAGATTTTGGTGCATCCCATCATATGGCAGCAAAAGAGGAATTTTTCTCTTCTTTGAGTTCATGCTCAAGACCCCCTATTCTCATGGGGGATGATACTCTAGTAGAAGTAGTAGGAGAAGGGAGACTGGAACTCCACAATGGAAGTTTTGAGAAGGTTCTACATGTTCCAAATATTTCTATGAATCTGCTCTCAGTTTATAAGATCACTCACTAAGGTAAAAAGGTTGAATTTACATCAGATTTAGTTTCAGTAATTGACATGCATGACAATTCAATCATTGCAAATGGTGAGGTGAATCACAAGTCAAGTTTGTATAAATTCACTAAGTTTTCTGACGATGACTCCTCTATTCTACTTACACATAAGGAGATTACTTTTCTTGCACCTCTAGTGAAACATGCATATACTCTTGTGCTTCCATCAGTTTCAGACATCAGAGATGATTCCATACACTCAGATTCTGTACATCGAAATAAGTATGTAGTAAATCTATATAAGAAGCCAGTGTTGAAGCTTCAGTAGATGCCCAAGAAGTCACAATTCACACTTCAGACAGTAGGAAACCTTACAGGGAATCCATTGCATTCAAGGAGGACTCGATCTCACCATGAGAATCCTTCTCATGTATTTTCATCTTCAGAACCTATGATGCCCATGCATTTCTATATGGTTCAATATACTAATCCAAATAACTAAAATAGGGTTGTGGGAAATGCATTATGGAAAACAACCATACAAAAGGAGTATGACTCACTCCTACATAACCAAACTTGGAATCTATTTCCACTTCCACTGGAAAGGAATATTTTTCAGGTGCAGATGGGTCCACAGGATCAAGAGGTACAAGGCCTGACAGGTTTCCAAAGGACTTCATCAGATCCATAAATATTTCTACATCTTCACGAAGACTTTCAATGAGAAAAATTTTCATACTTTAAGGGATCGTCTTGCAGTGAAGAACATAGTTACCTAGATGCAGCCATTTTCTTATTTTGATACATCGTCTTTTGAGGGGTGTTTTATTCCCACGTGGTTTTCCGTCTTTCCTCATTTTTATTCAGTGTTCATTAGTTTCATTGTACATGAGTACCTAAAATGTCCTAGTATCCGGGACTCATTTTTTACTCCATATTGATGTTCAGGGGGGGTGTTGGAGAAATTTCTATTTTCATGACCCTTTTTACTGCTAAAAGGTACAACCACAGATTTAGCTCATCGAAACTCTGATTTTCCTTGTTCTTTGTCTTGTCTGGCTTGCTCCATGTAGCATAGATCTGATACCAATTTAGTGTTTCATTGAAACCTGCATAGGAGATCTAGATAAATCATACACAAACAAATCTTATCAATAAAAGGAACAGAGATACACAATGAATAATGAGAATCAATGCATATTATGATTTAATCAGAGTGAGCGATCTTCACTCATATAGGAAATGGCATCCTATAATTAGGAATGCATGCATAATAGTGATGGTCTAATATTAGAAAGTCTAAAATAGAATTAGTCAGTTAAATCCCACTGAACTAGTGTTACTCCCACTGAACTAGTGTGCTGAAAATAGAAATTTCTCCAACAGGGGAAGGTTTGGTGACCACACCCTACAACGATGATTTCTTCTACTAGTGGTAATGACAGGTCATTGCTCTAGATGACTACCCATATGCAAGGATCAAATTCATATGGGACCCTTTCATGCCACTCCCACCAGGGACCACCTATGGTAACATAGGTATGTCAAATGTTTTTAAATATTTCTTTTTTTTTGTATTTTTGTATAGTAAAACAAAAATATTTTTGGATAATGCTTGAGTACTAACTAGACACTTGTGTGACATAGACATGGGTCCGTGACGACCGTACGGGCTTCCCCGACATCATTGGAGGCACTGGGGAGACGAGGCGGCAAGAGGAGAAGCTGAGAGAGTCCTTCAAAACGTTCAGGGCAACCTGTCTCGTTTGACTCATAGGATTTTGATGGTTCAAGTAGAGGATCTATCGGAAGCCATGCAATGACAAGTGGTTGGTGTGCCTAGAGCTTGGGTGTGACTCTTTCGACGTCTCACAAATGTCATAGTTTTTTACCATGACACACATCCGACGCCAGAGGCCTAGATGTCCTGGATATTGTATTATCAGTTTTATGTGTATTGAGGGTGTTAGCCCCAATCTTGTACTATAAACACCATATTTTTTGAAATATATATGAAATATATATCTTCGACTTTACTTATATTTATAATGTGTACATTGATGAGATGGTTTTCTTTTCTTTAGTTATGTGAGAAATGTCAATCTAAAACGAAATTAGCATAAGCATCGGATACATGATTAGAACTTCTAGGAATGCAATAATAAGTAATAAAATCAAGTTTTCGTTCTAAAAGATGTACCCATAGGAATCGTCGAAGTAAAGTAGGATCGCGCACATGGTAACTATCGTTCAACTGACATACTACTAACTAGGAATCCAGGTGAACCTATAAAGAGAGAATACCATGTGAGATAACATTGCGCAAAAGTTCTATAACAACGCTATATTCGGCCACATTATTCATGGATGTCCCTAGGCATATGCCACCTAAAGACACCAGTAGACCCTCGGGTAAGTAAACCACCCAAGTGGTGTAAGCCAAGTTTCGTGTATGACGACTGGCTCTATCTGCGAATCCTAGGTAGACCAAAGACTCTGTTGACATCTGTCAACCAAGGGAAAACTCGATAAGCAAGTTGAAGATGAAAAAAAGGAAAAGATATATACACTAAATTACATTAGTATAAAAAGAGTTTTGCCTGAGATTGGGGCTCAGGAATAATATATTTTAAAGTAGAGCCCATTCCTGGGCTTGGCCAGCATATTCCCTTCATAATATTCTAACTCATAGGCTCCTTTTTCTAAGACATGTCACGCGATATAAGGACCGTGCCACATGGGTTTAAACTTACCTTCCCACAACGATTCTTTGGCTTGGTCATATAAGAGGACTAAGTCACCCTCAACGTACAACCGATGACAGACAAACTTATTGTATTGGACCTTGACACATCTTTTGTTTGCCTCGATAAACATAGAGGGGTCTCAACGCTGCTCATCGAGACTCTCTAGGTGTATAAGGCATCGCTCGAGATCGGAAGTGTCAGGTAGGAGAACGACTACCAACTTAAGAGAATGGATTTCTCATTCAATAGGTAATATCGACTCCACATCGTGTCCTAACTGGAAAGGGGGAAAATCAGTGGTAGTCTTGACCGAGTTTCGGTATGCCCAGATTTTGGGATATAGCATAATGTGCCAGTCAAACTGACTCTGGCTGAAATTTTTCTACAAAATGGTTTTGAGAGACTTGTTGTTATCACTGAAATTTCATCTGCACATGGCGACAAGAACTCCACATCATCAAAACAACAATGAAGTCACTCATGGCACTGAATTAGTTTCATAACACTCCAGAAGGGTAAAAAACTATACAAAGTAACCAAAAATTGAAGGGCGCTTTATAGCAGCTTGATGCGCGCGCACATGCGCGGGACAAAAACGTGTTACTAGCGCATGCGCGCTTGACGCGCGACTGTCAACACAAAAACCCGTGCATATGCTAATACGACGCATTAATTGCATAGGTCGGCCTCCCGACCACCTACGGACCGGACCCCAATATGATTTGACTCTCAAATCAGAGCCAGCTCTGCAAAATCGACGGATTAATGACCTAAATAAACCCTAATGTGCCCCTATTCACACTTGGAGAAGGTTACGTGACCACCCGTGAAGCTGCTATAAAAGGCCATGAGGGTACATTGTTTTGGCAAGGAATTCTAAGCACCGTTATGCTGTTCATATGGTTAAAGGCTCATCCTTTGACAACAATCCATCAGCTGCATCACCCAGAGTTCTTTCACTGCTGTGCGCAGTTCATTTCATTTGTAAGGAAAGCATTGTGTTGAGGGCCCCGAAGAGCCTTCCGCTGGAGGGAGAAGGAACCCCT